>VWZU01002217.1:1094779-1128608 GCA_013397095.1 Sterrhoptilus dennistouni | reverse complement strand
GGATGCTGTCACCGGGGGGCCGCTGTCACCGGGGGGATGCTGTCACCGGGGGGCCGCTGCCACGGGGAGCGATGGGCTCCGGTGTTTCCTGGCACACGAGGGGGCCGGGATGGGCAGTCGGGAACGCCGCCTGCCGTCCTGGGGAAAACCCCTGCCCGGGCCCCCCGCGGTGTGTGTGACTCCAAACAAATCCCCAGCCCGGTCCCCGTGTCCTGCAGGGCGGCACCCGGGGCTCAGCAGCTGCCTCTGCTCGCTGTGAAAGGGCCCCGGGGGGCTGGGGTCAGGTCAGAGATTCCCATCACGGCCCCCGATGGCTCCAGCTCCGCCTTGGAGGCGCTGCCGGCCACTGATGGGGGTTTTCCTCCTGTTCCCATCAGGTCTGAGCCAGGAGTCGGAGGAGGAGGGGTCACAGCCAGCCCGGGGTGACAGAAGGGACAAAGGGGCTCGGCCAAAGCTCCACAAGAGGAGCCTGTGGCAGCCCGGCCTTCCCTTGCTGCAGCCCACCGAGGGCGAGTCCTGCTTTGGGTTAAGTTAATGAGTGATGATTGCATTGCTGCACCTCCAGCTGGTCCTGTTCAGTTCAGGCCTCTGCAGCAGCTGCAGGACATCCCTGGGGTGCAGGGTATTGTGTCTGTGGTGCCTTGGGCAGGCTGACCTGGAACAGAGACTGGACAGAGCTGGAGAATAAAGCAGAGATTTATTGAAAGGCCTCCAGGATCCACCTTGGGCAGGACAGGAGCCTGACCAGGGCTACACCCAAAGTGGACACAAAATAGTCACAAAGCGCCGAACTGGTCAGGAGGTCTCACACTTTAGTAAGTTTTGGTCCATTTGCGTTTTGGGGTTTAATTGTCCAATCCCAGCTCCAGGCTGTGAGGTCCCATTCTTCTTGTTCCTCCCTTCAGCCACCCTTGTTTGTCTCTTGGGCTGAAAGTTGTCCTTGGTGTGCAGCAGGAAAAGGATTTGTTTTGTGTCCCTGCTCTGTGCAGAGCTGAGTGACACTGACTGTGAGCTCAGAGCTGCACCCCTGGGCAGCACAGAGTCTGAAATACAGGAAAGATAAAACTTAAGACATGACCTAGATTTGCACCCCCTGTCCCCAGGGCTGGCACTGGTGACACTGGTGCATTTGGGTGCCAAGAAAGGGCTGTGGTGACACTGCCACTGTGCCCAACCCTCTGTGGGCAGAGCAGCCCTGGCAGCTCCCTGGGGCTGGGGTGTCCTGAGAGCCTCCTGGGGGAACAGGATTTCCTCCTGAGATACTCCCAGGGAAAATCAGTGTTTGCCCAAAGTTACAGCCCTGTGGGAGCCCTGGTCCCTCTGGAAAGGGAAAGACAGGCAGAGTGTGCTGGAAGAAGGCTGGGAGACAGGAGCTGGAATTGGGCAATAGCTGGGAGAAGCTGATTTTGGGTTACTAAAGGAGAGGGAACAGGCTGCTGTCCTCATGCAGCTGCCTCCAGCCCTGCCTGTGGAGGGGAAAGTGCTGCTCAGAATGTTCCCCCACAGCAAAGGGAAGCCTCCAGAGTGGGCTGAATCCTTGCTGGATTTTAGTCTGATCCTGGCACGCTGTGGTGTTCTGGCTGTCCCTGTCCTTTCCCCAGGCTGGATCTGGGGTGTTTCCCACTCCTCCACCTTTGTGTTCATGTTCCCATGGCTGCCAAGGGTTGATTTCCCTTTCCAAACCTGTTCCCTGTCAGCCCTGAGTGTTTCCTCAGGAGTGTCTGTCTGTCCCCTGGGCTCCCAGGGTGCCACCACACTGCAGAGCTGCTCTGGGGACAGGGATTTGATTGTGTCTGGAAGGTTCTGGAGAGCCACAGTGCAGCTCCAGGTGTGGCTTTCCAGAGTCACACGGGGTAGATGTGGAACCTGCTGGAAGCCTCTGTGGGGAGCCCTGATCTCACAGAAACAGCCTGGGAGAGCTGGGGGTGCTCACCTGGAGAGGAGAAGGCTCCAGAGAGAGCTCAGAGCCCCTGCCAGGGCCCAGAGGGGCTCCAGGAGAGCTGGAGAGGGACCGGGGACAAGGGATGGAGGGACAGGACACAGGGAATGGCTTCAAACTGACAGAGGGCAGGATTGGATGGGATATTGGGAAGGAATTGTTCCCTGGGAGGGTGGGCAGGCCTTGGCACAGGGTGCCCAGAGCAGCTGTGGCTGCCCCTGGATCCCCTGGCAGTGCCCAAGGCCAGGTTGGACATTGGGGCTTGGAACAGACTGGGACAGTGGGAGGTGTCCCTGCCCATGGCAGGAGTGGGAGTGGAATGAGATGAGCTTTAAGGTCCCTTCCATCCAAACCATTCTAAGATCCCATGAAAGGCTGTGATGGTTCAGTGTTTTTGGTAAAAGCTGTTGAGTTGGGTTACCCTGAGTTGCTGCAGAAATGATTTTATTGAGATGAAGAGGGTTTGGATCAAACCCAGTCTCAATTCAGGTGGAGATAAGTGCCTCCTTTTACTGGAGAAAAGCCTGAAAAGTGCATTTACTGCAGGTAACCCTTGGTTCTGGGTCGGAAGCCAAAGCTTACTTGGAAAAACTGGGATTTACAGCGAGTCTCTCCCTGAGCTGCCCCTCCGAAGCAGCAGCGTTGCCGTGGGTTCCCCATCCCTCCAGGAGCTGAGCTCGGGCCGAGCGGGCGCTGCAGCGAGACAGCGCTGCCACCTGCTGTCCCCGGGCTGCGATGTCACCGCAGGGCTGGCACTGCCCGGGCACGGCCAGGGGAACACACACAGTGCCCGGGGAGCCTGGAGCTCGGGGCTGGGGGGGCTCAGCGGGAGAAAAGGAGCCTCAGGGGGGACCTTCTGGCCCTGCACAACTCCCTGACAGAGGGAGCAGCGGGGCACAGGCACTGCTCCCAGGGGACAAGGGACAGGACAAGAGGAGACGTTCTCAAGCTGTCCCAGGGCAGGCTCAGGTTGGACTTCAGAGGGATTTCTTCTGGGACAGTGTGGTCAGGCATTGGAATGGGCCACCCAGGGATGTCTGGAGTCCCCATCCCTGGAGGTGTCCAAAGAATTCCTGAACGTGGCAGTGCTCTGGGCTGGGAACAAGGTGGGGTTTGGGCACAGGCTGGATTCGATGGTCTGGGAGCTCTTTTCCCCCCTCAGTGATTCCGTGTGAATCCCAGCCTGGTTTGGGTTGGAAAAGCTCAGCTCCTGCCCCCCAGGCTCACAGGGGTTTATCTGCTCTCCCCAGGACACGGGAAATGTTCCCCAGTTTTGTCCCCCACCCCAGCTCTGAGCTGCCCCTGCCCCTCTCTAGGGCCATTCCCCGGGAGAATTCCAGGCTCCCTTCCCAGCTGGGAGCTGAGGGGAAGGGAGGGACCAGAAGGGCTGAGGGACAGAGCAGGGGCAGGGCTGTGACATGAGCAGGGCTGTGACACGGGCAGGGACAGAGCAGGGGCAGGGCTGTGACACGGGCAGGGGCTGCTGCCCCTGGGCTGAGGCTCCAGTGTGAGATACACAGGCTGCAATCAGCTCGGGGGTGGTAACGAGGAGACCAATTACTTCACTCCACAATCCAGAAAGTGCAATATCCCGTGGTTATGGTATTATTTTGCCATTATTTTCCAGTTTATTAAGGCTATTATTTGTGCTTCCACTGATTTGAACCCCTTCCTTCTCTGCTTGCTAATTAAAAGGTGATATTTTTTTACTGTGAAGCTTTGAAATAGGGAGAGAGGAAGATGCTCCAAGTTCAGTGTCTGCACAAAGCCTGAGGGAAAGTTCTCCTTTCTTGGAGAGCACAACCCACAGCAAGGAAAAAAAAGGGCAAGTGAACCCCCAAACCTGGTCACTGTACCCACTAGGAATAATTAAACAAACTCTCCAAGCAGCCCAGGAGTTGATTGGATTTAAAAAAGTGTATTGGATGCCCAATACAAAATAATAAACATGAAGTTATTAAAAAAAGCCATAGAGGATACAGCAAATACTACAGAAAAGCAAAAAAATTGTACAGAAAGGTCGACATCTACAGCAGTCCTTGAAATTCTTCTACATGAGAATCATAAAACAATGTACAGGTTTGGTTTGTTCCTTTTCCCCAAATGTCTGAGGGAAGCTGTCACTGCACAGCTAGACTATGACACTACAAGGATACACAATGTTCCAAAGTTAAAATCACAGGATATGTAAGAAAACGTAGCATTAAAATGTGAAAAAGTGCAATACAGATTGTACACTGAATTGAATAAATGTTTTTTCTTTTTTTTTCAGTATAACCTTAAAAAAACCAACTTTGAACAGTTGTTTTATCATTAAAAATATTCCCCCTCCCCAAATTCAATGACAATATTAACATTCATGGTGTTCTACATAAGGAATATTCACAAAGGCCCCCAGCTGGGAATACTGTGTGTGTAGAATGGCATTTCTTTGGGTATAGGTAAAAAATAGGCAGAGGAACAGGTCCACACCCTCCTTTCAGGCCAGGGGTGGATTTTATTCTTTAAATACATGTTTTGTAGCTTATTTTGCCCTGAAGTGTTCTGATTGAAAGTCCAAACGTTAATTGTCCAGGTGGCCCACGGTGCTACAATTTATTTAATTCCCTACCCTCCCTCAATAATAAATAAATGCAGGAAATGGCCCAGGAATGACAACACAGAGTCCAGGAAAAGAAAGGAGGTGACCCCACCCCCAGCTGGGGATTCTGTGGCTCTCCCTTCTCCCAGTGACAGGACTGGGAACTTCAGCTCCACTTCAGGGGATAATGGGAAGCCAAGGAAGCAATGTTCTATTTGCCATTTCAGTGGGAATCTCCTGGCAGAGGCACAAAAGGGCCTGAGCTTCCCAAATCCCAGCCCCTGGACCATCAGGAATTTGGGATTCCTTTTATCCTAGAAGAAAAATTGCACAGGAGTTCATTGGCAGCTGCTTGGGGTTTCTCTCTTTTTCGTCTTTCTCATTTTACTGAACTCCAGCCCCTTTTTAATGCAGAGAAGGAAAATCCCTCTTCCCTCCCCTCCCTGGAGCTCCCTGTTCCTTCTCCTCCCTTTCCAGACAGGTCTGTGAACAGCACCTGGCTCACCAATACTGGGTTTATTTTTACATGGTTTCCAAAGTGTAAAAAAATACATTTTTGCCTTGTTTTGTGTCGGAGGAACCCTTCAGAGCAGGATGCCTGTTGGGATGGCCACAGGGACACTGTGGACACTCGGTGCTCTCCAGGCAGGATCTGGGCTCCTGGGAACAGGAAAACCCTGAAGTTCTCTGAATATGAGCCCTGCAGCCTTGCTGAGCTCTCACTCTGCACTTCTAAGGCTCCTGCTCCATCTTTAAACCAACAAAACAGCTGCCAAAAGCTTCCTGTGGGGTCACCTGGACAGGAGAAGCCCAATTCCCAGCAGGAATTCTCTGAATGTCCCTAAAGGAGACTCTCCCTGCGCTCAGTGACCAGACACACAGAACAGCTCAAGATGTTTCCTTGTTCTTCAGTCTTCCCAGTCACTGGAAAAAGACAGGAAAACAACAGGAATGAAACCCTCCCCAGATCCCCCTCCCCTCCCCAGCTACTTCTCCCCCCACTCAAAATATTGAAACTGCACAAAAAGCGACAAACAAGGCTCTCCAATTACACCTCAATTCAAACAGACCGGGAATCTCACAGTGATGAGAGGAGAAAAGTCAGGCTTTTAATAATTATAATATAAAAATAATAAAAAAAGCTTACAAAGAGCAGTGCAGCATCCCAAAAGGCCATGGATTAACTGCCAGAAGGGGACGTAATTATACGCAGAATAAAAAACAAAACAGAACAACCCACACTGGCAATGAATTTTCATACACAATAGAACAAGCAGTCAAACCTCAGCCTAGGCTGTGGAAAACAACAGTTTCTCCCTTTTTTTTTTTTTATTACAATACTTTTTTTTCCTTTTTATAAAAAAAGATAAAATAAAAACACAAATAAAATTGTACATAAATGCCAAATGTCCAACACTGAAAAGGCAGGGCAATCACACCACTGAGACAAAACCTGACCAGAAAAAAAAAACCTAACGGCGAGTCCACTTTGTTTTTTAGTCCTGCTGGATCCCAGCCTGGCTGGTGTGGCCCATCCTGCTGGGCACTGCTGGAATCCCACGTGGCTCCACTGCAGGATGAGGGCTGGTGACACTCAGGTCACCTCCAGCTGCTTCCTCTCCTCCTCCCTCCATCACTCTCATGTGCTGTCCCTCTTTCTGGTTATCTTTTTTTTTAATTTTTTCTTTTTTTCCTTTAGCTTTTCCTCTGTACAATTCCTTGTGTTGCAAGGCTGAGTCCGAGGCTGGCGGCGGGCGCGGCATCGCGGCTGGGCGGTCACGCCGTGGTGATGGCGTTGAGGTCCTTCATCAGTCCTTCCAGGTGGGCCATTTCTTTGGTCAGCTCGTCTGGCTCGTAGCTCTGGGGACAGGGAAAGGGTCACTGACACTCTGCCAGGGCACACAGCAACCCCAGCAGTGCTGCAGGTGCTCACCCCGCTCAGGAACGGGCACAAGTGGAATTATCGACCATTACACCAATTAATGACATGAAAGATCCCTCTTCTCCACCTGCAGCTCTTGGGGCTCAGAGCACCACTGATCAAGCTCTGTTTTCCTGTCTCAATCCCTGCCTTAGAAGCAAAGCAGGAAGTTGAGAAGGATCTTCGCAGCTTTACAGGAAAAAAGGTCAAAGGGATCACTTTAGCAAAGCTGTTTTGGGATCAGGGTAGTTGCTAAACCCACACATTTTTAGGCTCAGCTGCCTTATTTCTGTGGCCTGGCTCATCCCCAAACCCTTCCTGACCAAGCCCTTCCCAGTTCTGAGCAGTTTTAGGCCTGACCTGTTCTCACACACAAACCTCTTTCATTTCTACAGCAAAGAACTTCCAGTTTACCAACCCTCTGCATTGTGCAGCAAAATCATCCCAGCCCTGTGCCCAGCACATCCTGACTGGGATTAAGAGCAGCAGCTGGAAGTAAACTCATTCCTTAAACTTCTTCCTTCAACTCCTTCCTTAAACTCATTCCTACAGGTTCTCTTAAAAACCCAGAATTCATTCAAATGACTGCCCAACCCTCAACCCCATTATTTCAACTGGTAATTTACATTTTAAGACTCATAGCTGAACCACTAATTTAATTTAACCTGGGTTTTTTTGTGCTGGCTCTACTTCGCACTAATAAATTAATGAAAAAAGGCATTAATGGCTCTATTTAAATATTACGAATTAGTTGAGGAGTATGGGCTTGGTACTGACCAAACAAAATTAATAAAGCAGGGGAGAGAGAAACACAAAAAGGCACCAGAACAAGTTTCCAGACCAGCTCATACAGAAATAAAATCAGGAGAGTAAAAAACATGTCACAAAACGACAATGAGGAAAAAAAAAAAGTAAATTCCCAATGAGCATTTCCCGTAGCAGTGATGCAGCTGTGACTATTTGTACATTAACAGGTGACACCGTGGCCACAGGAGCAACTCCTTGGCTTGCAGTTGGAAAGGAAAACAGCTCTTCCAGTGCCTCACACCCAAACATTCCTTAAAAGCTGCTTCCATTCCAAACATTACTTAAAAGCTCTGCAAAGCTGGGAATGGCACTGGGAATGCTGTGCAGAGCTCAGGAATGGCACTGGGAATGCTGTGCAGAGCTGGGAATGGCACTGGGAATGCTCTGCAGAACTGGGGAAGCTGCAGTGCAGGACCCTCCCTGCAGAAGGTGTTTCCCCCATTTCCTCTGCAGATTCGCAGGCAGGGGAGCTGTGGGAACACGCCCTGCTCTCCCCTGTGCCCTGTAGGGCCCTGCAGCCCCCCAGGCCTGCCCTGCCCTCCCGGGCAGGGGTACCTACGCTCTCCGAGTCCTCCAGCATGCGCGTGGTCTCCTGCACCTCGGGGGCGCTGGGCACCACCACGGGCATGGGCGGCCGGGTCCTGCCCAGGGTGCCGATGGACGCCGTCTTCACCGCATGCACAGGGTGCCCGGGACCTGCAACGGGGTGGGGACACGTCAGCCTTGGCCACTGCCTCTGCTGCCTGCTCAGGGAGCTCCTGCAAGGAGCAGGGGAACGACAGGACACAGGGAATGGCTTCCACTGCCAGGGTTAGATGGGATATTGGGATGGAATTCCTGGCTGGGAGGGTAGTGAGGGTTGTGGCTGCCCCTGGATCCTTGGCAGTGTCCAAGGTCAGCCTGGACAGGGCTTTGGAGCAGCCTGGGACAGTGGTAGGTGTCCCTGCCCATGGCACTGGATGGGCTTTAAAGCTCCCATGCAACCCAAACCAGCCTGGGATGATGCCATGAAGGAAAAGGATTCTATCAGGAGAAAGGGAACACTTTGGTTATGGACTTTTAGCTTTGAATTGTCTTACATATGTCTAGAAAACAACACCAACAAAACTCACCACAGCCTCTGCCCTCCCTTTGTTCTGAGCTCCCAAAATCCCCACTTTCCCCTCACCTTGCTGTGTCAGCAGGGGGGTGCTGGGCAGGGCAGGGTCGAAGGGACCCCCGGCGGGGGGCACGNCAGGAACGGCCCCTCGGCCTCCGGCAGCTCCGCGCTGGGCACGGCCGAGGCCGCCGGCATCGTGTCCGTGCTGGGCGTGTTCCGCACCGACTCTGCAACACACACACAGCTCCGGGGTTATTCCTGGCTGGAACGGGCTGCAGGGACACAGCTCAACACACACACACACAGCACGGGGTTATTCCCACCTGGAATGAGCTGCAGGGACACAGGGACATGTTGCAGTGCATCCCCCCACCCAAGTGGATGTTTCCACATAAGGAAAAGGGTTTCAGTTTAACCCCTGACTTTTAACAAAGAAGCACCAGAACTTTCTGGTTTTCTCTCACCATAACTGGCCCAGATCCAGCACTGGGGCACTGGTTGGATCTTGGAAATGTTTCTCAAAACCTGTGGCTGTTTCTATTGGGCAGCAAGCCAAAAGCCCTCCTATAAGTACATGAAAAGGAGCACAGAGGTGCTTGGGGCTTTCTGGGGTGTCATAGCCCAGGTGTAAGGGCTTCCCTGCACCTGCACACGGCTTTTGTTTTGTATCACTTGTTATTTCTCATTTATCAAAACCTTCTGCTTTACAAAACACACCCAAGGAGCCATCTCAGAGTTATTCTAAGGCATTCTGAGAAGTGCTGGACATTCTCAGAGACTGATCCACCTTGGTGAGGCTCATTACAGGCTGGCCTCCTGTCAGACTGTATCAGGGATGCAGCTCCTCCTGCCAGGGCTGTGCAGGGAATGAGCCTCAGCCTCTCCCAGGGCATCATTAGCTGAACCGGAACTAGATGAGCTGAGAGCTGAGTGATTCCATCTCTCCAGCAACAGCACATCAACACTCTGGGACTGCAACAGCTCCGTGTTCCAATCCTCAGACAAACAGCACAGAACATGAATTGCAGCCTCCTTTAACCCCAGAGTACCAAAGGACTGGCATTTTTAACCAGCAACTCTTCAAGCACACACAGCACTGGGGTGGTCACAGAGGAGCCACACTTGAAATCCATTTACTGGGACTCATGGAATGGTCATGGCTGGAATGGACCTTGAAGCCTCAGGAACTGTTTTCATAAAGGAAACAACACTTTTGGCTGTGACACCTTCAAATGTTGACCTTAAAGCAGAGAAGGTCCAAGCTGGCTTCATCCCAATATGTTACCCATGTGCACATTTAGCAATACCACTGCTCTGGAATTTGTCAGAGCACTGGAGACTTCAGTGCTCTCTAAAACTACTGCAAATGATTCTGATCAACCCTGGTAGTGCTGCATGGAAATCACCCCCATTCTCTGTGTGCTCCCACTGTCAGCAGCCAAGCCTGGACTTTCCTTCCCTGTTGGTTTCAAATTGTATTAAGTAGGAGAAAAGTTATGCCATGAAGCAGCTCAGAGTTAATGTGGTGTTCCAGACTCTCCAGGGTTTTAGCAGGAGGAATCCCTGTTTGGAGCTGTGTAGAAAACATGGAAGCCCCTTTCCCAAGGACACCAACACGGATGTCAGGGATCAATATCCAACCTACCCAGGAAAACCCAGCCCATCCTGTAAGTCAAGTCCATACCTAACCCATCCCTCATGGAAGCCCAGAGAGGAGACTGACCCAGCTGCAGGCTCTGGTTTGCAGGAGTTTCCCTGTGTGTTCCACCTCCCTGAGGGTTATTGTCTCACCTGAGGAGTCGGCCCTGTCCGAATGGGACATGGCAGAGCCCAGGGGCCACGGGCTGAGCTGGTGGTGCAGGAAGCTGCGGGTTGGAGAGGCGAGGCTGCCGGAGTGGAAATGGTGGTGAGGGGGGTCGAGGGAATGGATGGGATGAGCACTAATCACAGCTGTGGATGAACACAAGACAGAGAAACACTTAACACACACACACACACAGGACAGCCTGGGGACTCCCCTCCCTGCTCCCTTCTCCAGCAGGGAGCCAGACCCTTGGCTGATTTACAACCCAGCTCAAACGCCTGGGTTAGCACACCTCAAACACGCCTGGGACAAAAATATCACCCAATTACAGCTCCAAAAACTCTGCCACCAGCTCTTAATGCACTGCTTGATTCCAAGGAAAAGTTCAGAAGAAGAATAAAGAGAATTCAGATCTGCTGTCCATATACAGTATACTAATAAAGAGGAAACGAGGTGTGTTAAACAATAAACAGCCCTTTGCTTCCCAATATCCTTGGAATTTCTGTATCCCAGGAGGCAAAGGAGGACGTCACTAGGTACACACCATTACTGCAGATTAGACTAAAAAGATACAGTGAATGACCATCATTCAGTACTCAGGAGGTCATTAATAACTCCATCTGAAGACTCCAGGGGGTAGAAGAAAGCCGTGGGAGGTTGTGCAGGCCCAGAGCTGGACACATGGAATGGTCCTGGTGGGGCTCATGGGGAAAGGCCCCACGTGCCAGGGTGAGCTCCCCATGGAAGGGCACCTGCAGAGCCCACACTGATGTTTCCACTGCCAGAAACCAGAGCCTGGGGGCCCCTGGGGCTCTCACAAATAGGGTGGAAGGGTCCAAGCCTCAAAGCCAAGCTCCAGCTCTCAGCACCAGCAGGGCCTGGGCCTGCTCTGGGCCCCCAGGAGCTGATGGAGAGGGGCAACAGCCAGGTTTGTCCAGAGTGCATTGTCACACACCCGTGTTTGACACAGGAATTTAGTGTAAAACTGCATCCTCTGCTCCCTCCTCACACATGGAGAGGCAACAAGGAGATCACACTGCTCAGTGTAAAACCGAGAACCAGATGCTATTCTTGGAAAAAGGTTGTAGAATAAGAAAATTCACAAACTGGGCAACCAGGACACTCGAAAAAGTAGCTAGAGATCAAGAATATCAAGTCCTCAGTTCAGTTTTTAATTAAAGAAAAAATAAAGTGGAAATGTAATGGACTACTCTGAAATAATTCCATAAAACAGAGGGGTTGTGGCAGCAGGCACCTGGCTACAGGTGGAACATGATCACAGAGCTCAGGGAAGTCTAGAGCTCAGCCCAGGTGAGCTTGGTGTGATTTTACCTCCTGGTTCTGCCCCTGCACAGTAACTCCTGAACTTCTCATTGGTGTTCTCACATAGGGTTTCAGTCTGTCTCTTCAGAGGTTCAGCTAAGTCCCTTTCCATCTTGGAGTCATTTGAAAACTCCAGATATATCATTTAATCCCTAAAATATTTCCTAACAATGGTAATTTTGGTATCAGAGAAGGATCCCAGGGCAAAGAGGTCTCAGGGTCTTCGAGTAAAGTCAGAGAAGGCTCTGAGAGCAGCAGCTGCAGAGATAAAGGGGACGGTGACTGCCTGGGCTGGGAGGAGAAAACCAACAGTGGGGAACCTGACAGACATTCCAGCTCTCTTCAGCTCCTATGGAACAGCTGGACACTGGCAGAGTCCCAAGAGAATGACTACAAAAGCAGCCAGGCCCATAGGCTGTCCCTGGAGAGCCCCAGAGGGGCACAGACAGACAGAGCTGGACGTGCTCCTGCCCTCACCTCAGCACAGCAGCTCCCAGCCCCTTCTAACGTGGCCTCTCTGCCTGCACCAGGAGGGGCTCAGGAGCCTCCCCTGAGCTGTTCCTGCTGCCCAGGAGGGATTTCCTGGGAGCAGGGAGTGGCTCCAGCAGGAAGGGGGGTGTGCACTTACGCTGAGGAGGCTGAGAGTCAAAAGGCATCATCATCTTGGGCCTCATGCCCCTCCTCCCCGCCAGCGTGGACATGCTGTCCTCTGACTCGTGTCCTGAGGGGAAACAGCAGCATTATTCCTCTGCAGCCAGGCTCCTGCAACCACAGCAGCATCCCAACACTCCTCCCTCTACTGCTCCCAGGAGGTCCTGGAGTCACCAGTGACAAAACAGCCCTTTCCCCCTTTACTGGAAGGTGGGAGAAGACAGCGAGGATGAGGATTTTTGGGAACTTCAGGAACTCTCCAGGCCCCAGTGCAAACTTCTGGCAGTGGTTCAGCTCTGGGCTGAAAGGTCAGAAACAACTCCAGTGGTTTAATATGAAGTGAGATGATCTTCCCATTACTAATCAGTATTTACCAAGAGCAAGTAATGTTACAACTCCTGGATGCTCCATATCATCACTACAACATGTGATCCAAGTTTTCAGAGCCTTAGAAACCAGGAAAAACCCAACTCTCTACTTGGAAAATAAGAACAGAAAAGATAACTTAATCATCTCTCAATCCAGTGATTTCCCCAGCCACAGTAAAATGTATTTCACTCCCCTCGCCTCCCACCTCTGTAGGAATTCCGCCTCTGATGGATGTTGCTGTCCATGGAATTGTCCACCGGGGTGATGTCCTGGGAATTGCGAGGGATCGGGGTGTCTGTCATGATGGGGTTGGGATCTGGGGATTTATCAATGGGTTTGAGCTCCAGCCTCTCGTGATGGATCCAAAGGTCTGGAGGTTTGACATCTTTGGAGTTGCCCTTGTACTTGTGGGAGCCGTTCACGGATTTGCAGGCGGCGCGTTTCCTGGGAAGGAAAGCAAAGCAAAGGAGATGTTCTTCACCTGTTGGAGAAGGCAACTTTTCCCTGGCATTCCCCTCAGTTCTTGCATCCAGCTGGGCACAAGTTTCCCACTGGGCAGGGAGCTTTGAATTTTGCACACAAGCCCCACCGACACCTCAAAGCACATCCTGGACTCTGGTACCATGGAATTTATCTCTGATGGTTCCCCATGTGCAGCCCTGGCTCTGCAGTCCAGCCTTCATTAGCAAGAATGAAGTTTGCAGAAACTCTGGTGATTGGGACAACATTCCAATGCTGTGCCCACGTCCTGGGCTCACCAAGCTCCAGCAGCAGCTGGAGAGGGAGGTGCAGCCAGCCAGATATCCCAAGAGATAGGAACACAGGATTAATGACAGCAATGTTCCTTCCAACCCCACTCAGGCTGGACACATCCCACTGGGGAGGCTCCCATCGTGCTGAGCAGCAGCAGCAAACCACAGAGAGGCAGAGATTTGGGATGGCAGAATTTTGAGAAAGCAAAATGTAGGTTTCAGCACTCCCTCCAAGCTGACTCCTCACTTTGGGCCATGGCAAAGCAGGATGAAGGGTCCCTTTGAGAGCAGAACTCCTGGGGATGGCTCAGACATTGGTAAATGTCACTGACAGAGCCCCTCTGGCAAGGGGGACTCCCAAATCCTGCTCCCACTGGAGCTGATGAGTGACAGGGATCAGGTTATTCCCTGGCTGAGGGCATTCAGAAATTGAGATTTCACAGGGTTATTTCTGCCCTGAAATTCAAACACATCTCCTGGCACTAGCCCATCCCTGCTGCCCCCTCCCAAGCACAGCCCCAGCTGCCTGGTGTGCCAGGGTCAGCTCCTCCATCTCTGCTCCCCCTGCTGCACTTCTGCAGGGTGCTCCTGCTGCAGCAACTCCACATTATCCAAGCCTGGCTTTTCATCACTTCCTTAAAGATCTACTTTGCATAACAGCATCTTTTAAACTTCAAATACAGCTCTGGTCTTTCAAAGAACACACAGAGAGGCCCTGCAGGAGCCCCTAAGTGGGAGCATAACTGCTGCAGCATTAATGCAGATGCTGTCAGGGAAGAATTCAGATTCAAACACTGGGATTTTGGAGCACTTTTCTAAGGAATCCAGCCCCACATTCAGATTCCATTCCAGTGATCCTACTAAGACCTGGATCATGTCAAGCACAGCTCGTGCGCTGAGCCCACCCATGCAGGAGTGAGGAGCTGCCTGAGCTCTTGAGCTCTCCCAACTCCCAACACATGGATTGACTCCAGTTTGGAAACTTGTAAATGACAATTTCTCCTCGGGGAAGCACCTGCCCCGATTTGTGTGACCTGATGATGGGCTGGGAACTCTGGGACATTGACAGGAAAAGCAGGCCAGCAGCAGCACCCACAGGCTGCAGGACTCACAAGGAATAAACCCTAAAGCAGCACAGAGAATTAAAGGACAGGGTTCCCTAAGGCAGGCAGGGCCCAGCCCCAGCCCTGTTACTTTTTCTGGTGGGATGTGGTGCGGCGGGTGCAGAAGACGGCGACGATGACGACGATGACGATGGTGATGACGCCCACGGACACGATGATCACCAGCAGCATGTTGCTGTCCAGGGGGGACGTGGGGCTGCCATGGGGACTGTTACTGCCTGGGAGGGTTGGAGAGGGGAGAAAAAGCTTATTAATTACACAGGAAAAGCAAGCAGTGCCCACCAAAGCCACCTGGAATCCTGCACATCAGCAGGAGGGGATGGAGAAATGTTTCTTTGGCATTTGCCAACTGTTTCTGTACAATTGTTCATCTGGAAGTTGATTTATAGATCCATTTCCTACCAGGTCTGTCACAATTTAAGTGCAGCCTACTCAATCATCATACAAACAAACTCTCAGCAGAGTCACTCTGGGATCCTGCCAAACCTGCAGCACCACAGGCTCCCCTTGGAGCCACCAGGGACTGGAGTTGGATCAGGAGCCTCCAGGGGTGACTTGGCTCCAAAGAAAACACTTTATCCCACACCAGGGAGCATTCCCTGAGGACAGGAAATCCCAACACTCAGCACTGACCAGAAGAAGGAGCAGAGGAGGCTTTTCCTTCCTCATCTGTTCCTACAGAATTATTTCCCACTCCAGCAGCCATTTCACACCACGCTGGGAGCTGCTCTGGTTATGGAAATGCCACAGGAGCTCAGCAGCAGCAGGGACACCTCTGCAAGTGCTGCTGGAACATTCCCAGGGTGACCCCAGAGTGGAACCAAGGAGAAGCTTTGCCCCACACTCACCTCCCAGGGGGGGTTTGTAGTCTGGGCCCAAGTCCATGGAGCGACTGCCCTTCCCTGCAGATCCCGAGGCTGGAAAGGTTGGACACAGTGGGATTTTACACACAGTGGGATTTACATACAGACACAATTCAGCACCTCTGAATCTTTCCTGAGAACCTCCCCAAGGCCCCAGGACCAGCTTTCCCCCTCTTTTCTGTCCCTACAACACCCTGTGGCTTTGCACAGCACTTGCTTCTCCAAGGAAGGAGCCACTTCTCCAAAGAAGCTCTTTAATAGTTTCCCAGTTATTATTTTCCTCTTATAGCTCAGGAGCCTCTCCTAATTTCACTTTAAAAATGCTAATAAAGCCGATTTGCAGTAAGGCCAGGTACATGTTGAGGCAAATGGTTTTGCTATACTTGTACTGAGATTTCATCACCCTGAAACGGGAATTATCCAGGTGTCATTGTCTAACACCCAATTCCAGCAGTTGAGGGAGACTGGAAATGGGTAGAGGATCCCAAGCACAGTAAATGTAATATTAAGGCCCTGCCTATCCATAAAAACTTGCTTTCAGCTCCTCCCTGTTCTCTCCTGCACACCACAAGTGACACTAAAGCACCACAAAAATGGTTCTGATGAAACCTGAGGGGACAATAAATCAGTGACATCCAAACCTGGTCCTTCCACTCTGTGTTTTCATTACAATGCACTAATGCAAAATTAGTGACAAAAACACTAAGAGCAGGGGAAACATTCAGCAATGGTGCAAATGTTCCTCTGGTTACAGGAATCCAGAATGTTTTACACATTTTCACACTGTTCTACAAAAATAAACTGTCCAAAAAGTCAGGCAGTGTGGCAGTTTCCCAGTCAGGAGAAGGATTTTTTTTTCCATTAAAAATCCCCTTTAATCAAGAAGTATGAAGTGTTAAAGGATGTGTAACAAATGGAAACTGAACCTCAAGTGAGAGCCTGGGAACTGAAAAAAAGATAAATGGCAAAAGCAGGCAGGGACAGGAGCAGGTACTAAACCTGGGGAGGGGAATAAGGAGAAGGTTCTGTGTGTGCAGGGAGGAGCTGGAGCCTGCAGTGATGGAAAGGAAGTGCTGCAGGACAAAAGGGACCTGCCAGGATGGAGGGGACACAGCACCAGGTTCCCTTTTTGGGGACCAATAATCCTGTAGCAGCAGAGACAGACGAGAACAGCCTCTTACACATTTCCTGTGTGATGTATTTGTGTCTGTCTGGCCACTTAACCCGTCCTGTAAACGTGGGAACCCCCCGGATGGACTCAGAATCCCTGAGCCTGGTGCTGAGGAGCTGTTCCAGGCAGAGAAGGGGAAAATGAAAAACCAGAAATATTTTGGGGGACAATCAGACACCCTGAGCACTTCGCATGTAGCACCCTAATGCAGGTGAGATGATGGAGAGGAGCTGGCACACACTTTACATCCATTTTTCTGGTTTATGGAAAACAGGTCTTTTCAAAAAGCTGAATGTCAGCCCATAAACGTGGCTGGTAACAGTAACTATGCAGATATATAATGAGAGATATATAAAATATACTGCATTTAGGCCTCCAGGAAATATCTGACAGAGTGCAGTGCAATGCTTTGTTAAAATAGCACCATAAAAAACCCATGTGGAGCCTATTAACAGGATTAACAACAAATTAACTGATAAGAATGAGAATTATTCACAAGGAATGCCTCCAGTGAGCTCTGCAAGGACCTGTGCTTGGCCAAGTGCAGCCCCTGAATAACAGCATGGAAGAGAAGGGAATAACTGCCCTGAGGTCAGCAAGGGACATCAAATCAGGGTAAGTCAGAGAGAGACAATGGACAGTGATCCTCATGGAAGCCATGTCCTCCCTGAGGAATTTAACATGAAATTCAGGTATCTAACCAAGGTGCTTCTCAGGATCCTAAACCCACAGATCAAAATTTTAAACCTTTAATAAATTCCAGGGAACCCTATGCAGTGCAACCTATTTTAAGGAACAGTTTAGGACAGCATTTGCTGGAACTGTTTTTCATACAGCCTGTGAACCTCCATGTTGCAATAGATCCAGACAGAACATTTTAACTGTGGCTTTCAGAGACCTTAATCTTTGCTTTAGGATGAGGCCAGTGCAACCACCTGAAGCCTGAGAGCAGCAGGCCCTGAGTTCTGAGCAAGCTCAGTGCTCCAGCAGGGTGTGGGCAAACAGAATTGTGTGCTGAGCTCAGAAGGAAAACATTAAAGCAGACAAAGAGAGAAAAGGACAGAATCCCTAAGGGCAGGGCATCAATCCCATTTGGTTTTGCTGGCTGTTTCCTGCAGGTTGTGGCAGTGCAGTGATGCTGTCACAGGTCAGCTCTTCTCCTGCCCTTCCTCCGCCTTCCCCTTTCCCACATTTCAGCTCTCCCAGTGTCCTTGTAGGAGTTCTCCAACAAAACTCTTGGCTTTGATGATTTATAAATAATAGGAAGTGATAAAAATTGATCATGACTAGGAGAAGGTGCTACTTTAGGATGCAACACTGGCTGAAATGGGAACAGGGAGAAAATAGCAACTTTCCCCTAAAACCCTGTAACCTTCCCTGATTCCCTCCTGCTGCAGGTGAGCAGGACAATGACCCTGGAGCATCTGCTCCCCAGGCTGCCCAAAGCTCAGCCCCACCTCCAGCACACAGGGATGGGGATCAATTCACTCCCTGACTGCCCCTGCTACCAGCATCACCTGGCACAGAGTAAAAGCACATTTAATAAATTACTCCTAGTACCAAACTGAGGAGCCAAGTGAGGAGCAGCTCCCTCAGAGCCCCTTTAGAATCTCTTTAATTGCATGTCTAAGCTGTTTGCCAATGGCCTTTTTAACTCATCCCTTCAGACTAATTCTCTCCCTTTTTATGGGGCTTGTAGGTTATTTGAAGAAAGCAAGAAGTGCCCTGGGACATCCACCTTCTAATTCAATGGAGGAAGCTCAAAGCCCCCATTTTTCAAGCAAACATTTTAAAACCTTAAGGCTTTTAGGAGCCAGTGCTGGGCTCCTCAGGAGAGTCTGGGCTCTAAATGAGCTGACAGGCAGAATCTCTCCTGCACAGAGCTTTCCAGGGCTTGCCTGCCTTTATTATGGAATGAATCCTCACAAGCAGCACTTGTGCTAACCAGAATCTCTTTGATCTTCCACCCCCTCATGTGTGGGCAGGGGCTGGATGGGCACCACTGGCTCCAAAGCCATTCCCTAGAAGGATTCAGGGCTGGCACAACCCCCCTGGCCCTTCAGGGACACCTTGACAGAAATCCCTTTACATTCCCCCCACCCACACCCAGGATTTCCAGCTCTCCCCTTGTCAGCACAACAGGAACTTTCCCCTTCCCAGCTGGAGCAGCAGGATCCTGTTCCACTTAAAAAAGGTCACAGCACGTGGACAGCAAAGCAGAACAGTAAGGGATGGAGAGAAGAGAAATGTGGCTGTTCATTTACCTTGGTCATTGGGCATTTTATCTGAGGACTCAGCTTAGTGGGGCAAGCACAGGGAGGAAAAAACAAGAGACACATCACAAGGCTTGAAGAGTGAGACAGAATTCCAAGTTTCCCACAGCACAGGGCACAGCTCTTGAATCTCAGCACTAAAACTCACGTGGAGAAGTGTCCAAGGCCAGGCTGGACAGGGCTTGGAGCAACCTGGGCTGGTGGAGGAGTCCCTGCCCATGGATGGGCTGAAAGGTCCCTCCCAACCCAATTCTGTGATAGGATTCTATGACAATAAACTCATCATTTTATTTTTCTCAAGCTCTCTCCCATTTTGCCCTTTACTATTTGCCCATCACCATCAGTTCCTGAATTAGGGGCCTGTTACATCCCAGGAGCTCCCACTGCACCACCCCATTCCCAGGAGCAGAGGTGACACACAGGGTTTGCAACAAGGGAAATAAAGGTCCCCAGGCAGTGTGGAACAACCCAAGAGCTGAGCTGCAGCCTCAGAGATTCACCCCAGGCCCATGGGATGGGTCAGTGCACAGCCCAGGGGTGCCTGTGGCAGGAGCAGAGCCAGGGGCTGCAGGGCCAGGTACCTTTGGGGGTGCGGAACTGCACAGCCTCAGACATGGGCCCCATGCCCTTGGAGTTCCTGGCCTGGATCTTGAAGAAGTAGGGAGTGTCCAGGGTGAGCTCCTGGATCTGGTGTGTGAGCCTGTTCCCCACCACGGGCTCGATCACCCAGTCGTGGATCTCGGCATTGACGTCCGTGCTGTAGTAGATGATGTACCCTGGGCAGGGAAGAGACAATTCATAAAGGGACATAAAGGGACAAGGAGATGTTCTGTTTGCTGCCACAGCAGCCCACAGGAGATGTTCTGTTTGCCAGGGCCTTCCCAGGTGTGCTCTGACTTTGGCAAACACTAAAACCACGGTCAAATATCTACCAGCCCTCCCATCTTCCCTTTGAACTAATCAAGATATCACATTTATTTCTCATCATCATTCCCTGAACATGGACAAACTGCTATTTCCATCTATTTACCTATTTATAGACCAAATAAAGTAAAATAATGTAAAGCTGCCATTATCAGAACATCCTCAAAGAAATAGCATATTATTTAAATTAGAACAAAACATTCTCCTGCACAGAGAAACAATTTGTGTTTACAATTATTTCATAATTTTTCAGTGTATTAACAAAGGCAACAAGAATCTTTAGAGAACTGAGGCTGCCCTAAATATCCCAGAACAAAGAGGTATGGGAAGAGTTTATGTCCTGTTATTAAAATACAGTGAAATCACCAACTATTATGCAGTAAAAGCTTTGTAGCTTTTTTATACGAGAAACACAGATGCATAAAATAAACACTTGAACCTTGATATATTTATATACACACAGAAATAAAGACTTGAACCTGTATTTAATATGTACGGTATATAACACAAAATACATTATATATTTTCATATATTATTTATATATTTGTATCATTATTTATATCTATATCTAGCTTCAAGTATTTATTTGATATGTAATATATATGGAAATACACATTTGTATACATTTGCATATAGTTATATAAACAGCTATAACTATATCTGTTATCTATATATCTCTTGTATATCTCCATATCTATAATATATCTATAATATATCTATCATATATATATGTGTGTATGTGTGTGTGTATATATATATATATATGTATATATATATATATATATATGAAGTGATGCTAAAAGCATTTTAACAGTCTAGAGGCACAAATACTGAATTAATTTCAGAGTGTCCTAATTAGTCAGCAGCTCTAATGATGCCCGAGCAAGTGGGACCCAGACTGGCCCAGCATTCCATGGACAGGGAGCCATGGAATGACATCATTCCTCAGAATTCTGGCATCACTGATAGCACAGAGTGAGTTAATGAGTAATTAATTAGTGCCAGGCCCTCAGCTGATAGGGGCTGTTCCCACCAGAGGGCACTCGGGCCCCACATGCTAAAAAATGCTTTGGGAAAGGGGAGCTGGAGATGGGCTCTGGGAAAAGGGAAATGGGATCTGGGAACAGGGAACGGGAAATGGGCTCTGGGAAAGGGGAACTGGTGCCTGCTGCACTCAGGGTTAGCCCTGAATCACCATTTGAATTCATCTTTAAGCTCTTAACTGCGGCTTGTGCAAAAGCTGATAAATACTGAACACTTCTATTCCAAGGGTTCCCTTCACTGCCAGGGGATTTTGGAGCTGGACAATGAGAGAATTTTGCCAGCCCTGTGCAGGTAAATTCTGCTCTCTGTAATTGTCTCCCCTCCCTTGGGTGTGCCCCAGTGTGAGACATTTGTGCTCCTCACTGGCAGCCAAATCCCTCCAAAGGCTCCTGTGTCTCCAGTCAATCCTCCTTTCCCATGGAGAGGAAACATTTTGCTGCTTTTTCCCAGTAATTTAATCAGTTTTAGTCTCCTGTCCAGTCAGGTGGTGTCCCAGGTTTGATTCTGCACCATGGCTAATTCTGAGCTCAGATCCAAAACCAGACACTACAAACAACACACCATTAAAATCTGATTTCAGCTTGAAACAAATTAAAACTGAAGTGGATTATTTTAGAAAGCCCTTCCAAATGGGAATCTGAACAGAAATTAAGAAGGGAATCAGTAATTACTACTTTCTGAGAAGTGATTTATCCTATGTTGGCAATGATGCAGTGTTAAAGGCAAATAATAGTTTACGCCTCATGGTTCTGTCAGGGGAACAAAAAACTGCTCTGAAGTCTGTTGTGTGACACAAAAATGCCACCAAGAGGACAAAGAGCACTGGGATGGCTTCTCCTAAATAAACCTCTGATGGGTCAGAGCACTGGGGATAACTGCTGGAGGCCTGCGCTTAGAGCAGCACCAGCAAAGCTTATGGAGAACCTTAAACTTTCAACTGGATTTCTGTTCCTCTTCCATTTCCCACTGCAGTTATTTAGTTATCTGAATACATTGTGATGAGGTGCAGGAGGAGATAAGGAATGTGAGCTCTTGCAGAGCCTGGCAGGCAGCCCTGGACAGCCCTACCTGTGATCTTGCCGTTGGCCTCGGAGGGCGGCTGCCAGTTGACGATGATGGTGCGGGGTTTGCCCTCCTTGCTCACCACGGTCACGTCCTTGGGGGGAGAGGTTGGCACTGCAACACAAACACAGAGTGTCAGCACTGCTCTGTCACACCACAGGAACAACCACCCACCTCAGGGCCCTGGAGCTTCAGGGTTATTCTCTTTACTTTTACAATCCCCCCTCCTGTAGGGTCTCACTGATTTATCCCCACACTGGCCAATGCCATCCTGTGTCAGTGCCTCCATCCCATAAGGAGTTCCCTCTTCCCAGAGTGTAATCCTGGTATTTTCTGAACCTAAAAATTGCTAGCTCTTCCCAAGAAAAGCTTTTCAACAGTTTTCTTTTTCCCAAAACAACCTGGTGTAAACAATATTCCTTTCCCATAACAACAGGCGTTGTTTGCTATTTCTGTTACTGAGCCAATAGAAAAAGTGTCAGTCCTATAGACCAATAACGTGCCTTCTTAGCACAACATGCTATAAAAAGACTAAATAAGTTGTAAATAAAACCTTCTAATTTCTACTGCCTTCTAACTAAAGTCAAACATCTTTATTTTGTGTCCTATTGTGACAGCAGAGCACTAGATGTGATCCATGACTGAACATCCTCAAAAAACTGGGGCCAGTGACTTCTCACCTGAATTTCTTCAGACATCAGAAAAATCCCACAAACTTGTGAAAGGTCCATTCCATATAGGCAGGCACCTGAAATATCTCCCTGTCTCCAGGTTTATGGTGGGACTCAGACCCAGAAGTGCTCATTTGCCACTTAAATCCCAATTGGCAAAGTGAATCCACCAGCAACTTAGAATGATCCCAGCCTGGAATGGTTTGGGTGGGAATGGACCTCAAAGCCCATCCAGTGCCACCCCTGCCATGGACAGGGACACCTCCCACTGTCCCAGGCTGCTCCAAGCCTGGCCTGGGACACTGCCAGGGATCCAGGGGCAGCCACAGCTGCTCTGGGGAACAATCTCTGGGCAAACCTGGCATGGCTGGTTGACCTCCTGAGGAATGATTTGTAATCTGGAAGGCATCTGCACCTCAGAGGTGTTTTAAATGCTGAAGTATTTGCTGAACAACTGGCAAACCTTTTTCCTTGGGTTGCCAGAGAGCAGCACTGAGGGGAAGAAAGGAGGGGAGAGTTTTCCTTCTCCCATCAGCCTCTCCTGACAAAAATTCAGGAAACAGCACAAATTGCTCCAGCATTAAAGGGAAATACTTGCTGTGAAGTGGAGCCTCCAGAGGGCACTGACCATCCCTGCAGTGCCACATCCTGAAATCCAGGAGGCTCCTGAGGGGACAAATCCACCTTGGGTATTTAATACAACCACAGGACCACTAAACTTCCTCCATTTCCAGAGCTTTATGGACGTGACCTATTAGAAATCAACCCACAAATCCTCCGGGATGGCCACCAATTATCCCTGTGATGAAGAGCTGGAAACCAGGGACAGCCAAAACCCAGAAGTTTCTGTAACTACTGCCCCAAATATGTAAAAAACAGGACCGAGAGGAAACAAAAATAGAAAATCAGGAGTAGCCCACAGGAGATTAGAAATACAATACAGAGCCCAGAATTCCCTATTTTCCTTTTAGGAGCAAGTCCTACATAACCTCTCTGGAGTATCCCAAAAGACTGAGCCACTCACTCATGAATTTGGCCAGTATTATAAATCACAAGATCTGTTACGAGAAAATATATTTAGCCTTTTTTTTTTTTTAATTTCTATTTTAAATTTTCTCCTTAGTTCCCCAGCTTTTGGGTCATATTTGCAAATATTCCTTACAACCACTTCAACCTGACCCTTCCTATTAAAATGCACTGAGCCCTCCCGCACTGTGCCCTTGCTCAGGGGCTTTGCGTCAAAATCTCTTAAAAATCCCTTTATTTGTGCAGCTTTTACAGTGCCTGCACTCAGAGCAGAGTTATGGCTGAGGATTGAACATGTGTCAGCAGAAATACCAAATGGAGTGTTTCATGTGGGCTGGGAAAGGAGCCCCAGCCCAGAGCTGGCCCCACATCATGGAATTCCCACCCAAAACCATGACAATGTTTTCAAAAGCAACTGAAGCTCACTGGGACTTCAGAGAGTTCAGATTTTATCCTGGGTTTGCTTTTTCTTAAGCAGAAATGGCAGAATTTCTCTGACAGAATATCTGGAAAATCTCACTAATTGTTTGCATGTTGGATTTTTTGGCTGTATTTTAATTTAGAAGGAGAATTCTGGGCTCATTTGGATGGGCTCCTTGTCCTCCACAGTCCATCTAAAGAGAACCCTAAGCATAATTAGCGGTAAATTTAATTGCTCAAAGTTCACTTAACGCTGCAGGGTAAGAAAAGCTAACGAGGGGCAGGTCAGGGAGAGAGCCTGGCCCTCATAGTCACTCCCTGGGCCTGAGCTTTTCCTGGCAGCTCCAAACCCTCCTCTGTTCTGCACTCAACAGGAATTTAGGGCTCATTTGGATGTCTTAATGCCTGCTGTGACTTTTTTGTCTTCATTTGCCTCATGCACCTTCTCACTCTGTAACAATTATCATCACATTTACAGCAAGTTTTAATTATTATTTGCTGAAGTGGTTTCTTTGTATTTGCTGTTAATGTGCTTTTTGTGAGATTTCCTTCTCTCCTGCCCCTGAACTGCAGTACATTATTCATGACTTCTCTGTAATTTGATGTAAATTCTCCTGCAATCATCCCTTGCAATTTTGAAGTGTGTTGTTGTTTTCTAATCAGAATTTCTGACTGAACTATTCACCAAGTGTTAATGAGCAGAACCATTTCAGGGGGAGGTTCCTTTAGGACTATCCCAGAGTACCTAATTCAAAGGTGGTCCCGTGTGCTGTCATGCTCCAGGTGCTGGATCTCCTGCCCTTGGTCACCATCACCGAGAACTCATAGAGGGTGTTTGGCTTCAGCCCCGTCACCAGGTAGCTCAGAGTGGTGGCATTTGCAGTCTGAAAGGGAAACCAGAGTCAGCATTTCCCACAGCCCTCAGACTCCCCCAGCCCACGTGTTCCCAGCATTTCCAGAACCACATTCATTAATTCTGGTTCTCCTCTGTCGTGCCAATTCATTAATCAAATATCAACGTTTATCCTCCACTAGAAATTCTGCAATCAGCAAGAGCACTTAACAGCAGTCAATTAGAAATTAAAAAAAACAATACAAGGTCCAGGGCCCACTTGTGATGCAGTGGTTAAACCCCTGTTTACCTGGGGGTTCATTTACAGCATTTCATTAACTCCTCTGGCTGGGGAAAACAAAAAGCTCAGCAAGGAACAATCCTGCTTGGAACCTGGAGCTGCCTCCCAAATTCCTGCTGGAATTTCCACAACAACCTTAAATGTAATAAACAATCAATTGAAGATACACTTGTGAGACTTGAAGAGAACGAAGCTTTAGTAATATTTTCAAAAAAATTGGTTATTTAGGATCACACAAGGAAACTACATGTGGCTGACAGTGGAATTTGTAATTCAGCATTTCTAAAGATCTGGTGTTTGTTTTAAGTGGCTTCAGCACCAACAGAATGCACTGGAGGCCCATGGAAAAGCAGGAAAACTGTATTTACAGATATGGATATTGCTCACCTTGACCTGCAGTGGTGTAAACACAGAATTAAAGAGTTGTTTCAGGATCTGACAGGGCCATACAACAATTGGAACAGCCCCCAGAAACCACTGAGTGCAGCTGATTTACTGCCAAGGTAAAGGCACCTTTCCTGAAGGCTCCAGCAGTGACAAAGAATCCCTGAGATCTCCATTATTTATTTCTTTTTTCTTTCAAGGGATGGAAGTTCAGGAAATGGTGATCCAAGGGATGACAGTGATTTGTGCCCAGGGCTTTGCTGTCTGTGACCAGACAACAAAGACTCATAAAATGAATTACAATGAAACCCTCCATTGGCTTCAGGCTTCTCCTTGGTACACACTCAATGCAGTTTGGAGTGGGTGGGACTGAGGGGCTGTGGCACAGCTGGAATGGGCACAGCTCCCTGGGGAAGGCAGGGAACAGAGGCCTCACTGGGAGGGATGAAATGACAAGTCCAAGGCAGGAATTTTCCCTCCCATCTGCCATTACCAGCTGCCTTACCCCAAAAAGCTCTTCCCTCTCTGGGATGCTGGAATTCCCAGCAGTATTTAAGCATTCCAATATTTGTATTATTTGATGTGGCAGCTGGGCTCCTTTTCCAGGTGAAAGTTCTGGTTTCCATCTCTGGCTTTGAATCTTGGGATCTTTTAGTTTTCCTTTGCATCCCACTGAGTGTAAATGACACACCTGAGCAGAGGTGGAGTGGCAGACTCCACCATTTAACAGCACTTTATTATTTTTAAGATGCCTATCCCAGGGTACCAAATCCTGCTCAGCTAGAAATAAACTCCATAAATAATTACCCTGAATAATTTGTTTCTCTTTTATGCACCTCTAAAAGATCCAACCTTTAATATTTTCATTGATCCCTGAGGGATCCCAGGTAGCTGCAGGACAACCCCACACACCAACAAGGAGGGCTTTGGAAAACTGCTCCATGTTAGTGCAGAGACACAGTTCAAAGCACAGGAGCTGCATCCCATCTGTTCCTGGGTTTCCAGGCACAATCCTGCACAAAGTGAGGAAAACAAGGCTCCTTAGGGAGGAAGAACTCGTGTCAGGAGCACACAGCCTGCTCCTCAGGAGCTTGTGACAGGGCAGGAACAGGGCAGGGGCAGAAAATCCCAGTGAATGGTCTCAACACCTAATTTAGGGATGAGGGGGAGAATGAAACCCCACTGAGCTGAGCAGATGCAGCTCTGGATGCTGCAGAGGTGACCCAGGACTCCTGTCCCCAAGGATGGGGACACTCCAAAGCCTCTGGAGGCAGAGAGCAGGACCTGCAGAGGGGCCAGGACAAGCAGTGAAGTTACCACAGCCTGACTGAGATCCAGCACTCCCTGCATGGGGTCTGACCTCCCAAAAAACATCCAACAGTGCAGGGGAGCATTTCCAACAGAAACAAGGGAAGAAAAGCAGGATGTGGGTTCTCCACACACCACGGGTTACATGTGATTGGAGCAAATACCTCAAACTTCTCTCCTGCAGGCAAATCCTTTCTACAGTTTTGAGTAGTTTTAAACTATATTCCATCATTCCATGTTGGTTTTGGTCACAGTACAACTTGTTGCTCACTGACCGCCAGCACTGGAACAGCAGGAATAGTAAATTTACTGTTTTATTCCATCTTCTATTTCATTTTGTTCTTTTAAGCAATTAGCTAATGAAACTGCAGCTTTATTTAAACCACTCCTGAGACATCCCCTGCACATGGCTCAGGAATGTGGCTCAGAAGTAACTTGCCTTTAGAGTAGGAATACACACATATTTACATCTTTTCATTTCAATAAAGAAAAGATCTGGATTGTAACAAGCTGGCTCTGCAGGAGCATAAAGGGAGCTCCACTGGCTGGGTATTTTAACAACCAGTTCCTCTGAGTCTCGTTACAAATGTGAAATTTGCAGTCAGCAGCTTTGAGCCCTCCAGGTAACTCTGAAAATTAATTTAAAAAATCCAACCAACTACCAAACCAAACCCCAAATCCAGTCTCCAAATCAAAACATGTGAAAATGGAGGAAGGCAAGGATATAATAAAGTTTTTGTTGTGTATTTTGAAGCCAGTCAGTTCCCAAAGGAAAGGTTCACAATCAGCTTTGCACAAACTGAAAAGGTTCTAAAGGGAAACTTCAAATCATGGAGGTAAATCTGTTTTCCTGCATGGCTCAGGGAGGGGCCCCAGTCACCCTGGAATACTTGGAATTCTTTAGTGACACCCCATGGAATGCTTTAGTGACTCTCCAGAGAGGAGCCCACACCTCCCACTGCCAGGGATCAGGGCAGGGGGAAGCTTCAAACTATCCCCGTGTCCACAGAACAGAACAACTCTGGAAGTTTCTGTTCCTTCCCTGAAGCAGCTCTTCCATCCACTCCCACATCAGGCCAGCTCCAGCTCCTTCCTGTAGGAGACACAAAAGAACTGCTCCCACCAGACCCAGAGCAGTCCTGGTGCTCCAAGGCCCATCCTGGCAGCATTCCCTCAGCTGTGCCTTCCCCTGGAGCAGAGCTGGAGGAATCCTGCCCCTCCAAGGAGCCCAGCAGCATTCCCAGAGCTGGGCCTTCCCTTTGGTGCCTTAAGTTTTAACTTTCATGTATTTCATATCCTGTGCTGCCCAGGGGTGCAGCTCTGAGCTCACAGTCAGTGTCACTCAGCTCTGCACACAGCAGGGACACAAAACAAATCCTTTTCCTGCTGCACACCAAGGACAACTTTCAGCCCAAGAGACAAACAAGGGTGGCTGGAGGGAGGAACAAGAAGGATGGGACCTCACAACCTGGAGCTGGAATTGGACAATTAAACCCCAATATGCAAATGGACCAAAACTTATAAAAGTGTAAGACCTTGTGACCATTTGTCCATTTTGCGATCATTTTGGGTCCATTTCGTGATCTTTTTGTGACCCTTTTGGGTCCACCTTGGGTGTAGCCCTGGCCAGACTCTTGTCCTGCCCAAGGTGGATTCTAGAGGCCTTTCAATAAATATCTGCTTTATTGTCCAGCTCTGTCCAGTCTGTTCCAGGTCAGCATCACCCTGCTGGGCTGAGACACTCCCAGGCACTCAGTACCTTGTACTTGGTGTTGGCAGGGATGTTGGTTTTCCAGCGGACGGTGTAGAACCGTGCGTCCGTGATCTTCTGGTTCTTGGGCAGGGAGTTGTCTGCCCAAGTGATCCTGATGGTGTCATGGCTCAGGATGGAAGCCTGAACTCCCACCGGGGGCATCATGGGAGACGGATCTGGCACTGGAGTGTATGGAGCATTAATAACAAACAAATCAACCTCGGAAGTGTCTGGGCAATCCGTGGGGAAAAGGCCGTGGTTTATAATTAAAAAGGGAGGAGGTGGCATTTTAATGTCAACCAAAACAAAAAAAAGAGGGGATGCAGGGAAGTGCAATGAGATGGAAGGTGAGGAATGGAGAGAAAGAGAGAAAAGCCAGAGTTAATAGGTGACATCAGACTGGGCAACAACATCACTCTTGCATTGTCCTCCCTCCTCCAAACAGTAAAACAACAAATCCCTGCTGGCATAGCTCTAATTAGTGCCCAGGGCACTCAACCATGGCCTGGGAACCCCAAACATTCAGTCACTGTAACTTCATTTGCCTGGAGTGTCCACTGAGTCCTCTCCCAGAAAACAAGGAGGAGGACACAGAGCTGGAGCTCTGGATGGGCAAATTCCCAAATACACACAGGGACCCCCTGAAAGGCACCTTCAAAGGAAGGCTCTGAGTGAGAGATCAACTTGCAGCAACTGTGAAACTGCAATTCCAGCATCCTCTGGAGAATCTCCAGAATTCCAGCTCACCAGAACTAACCCCACGTGTTGCACCTCCACCAAATTCCTGGGTGGTGTCAGCAGGCTGGGAGGGAGCCCAGTGAGCCATGGCATGGCCCAGCTCACCTGCACATTTCTCTTTTCCTTACGGATTACAATGCCAAAATAAAAACTGCCCAGATTTTGTTTAGTGTGAGTGCCAACAGAGGGACACAAAGCAAACACAGGCATCCTGTTCAAACATCTCAGTGAACAAGACCACAAACCCCCAGCTGAGGGCCTTTAGAACTGCACCCACATGGATTGTGCTCAGGCAAGGGGAACATTTGGAGCGAGAACATCCATTAGTAGTTGTCAGGTGAGTTTGGAATTTACAAATGAGCCCAATTTAGGTGGTTTAAGGGGAACGTGCGAGGCCAAGCAGTGACAGGGACAGAGAGCACGGGATGAACCGACAGCCAAGAGCCTTCCATCACCCNNCCCCCCCCGCCCATCCCATCCCAGCCCAGC
The DNA here is from genome assembly GCA_013397095.1 of Sterrhoptilus dennistouni. Classification (NCBI taxonomy): domain Eukaryota; kingdom Metazoa; phylum Chordata; class Aves; order Passeriformes; family Zosteropidae; genus Sterrhoptilus; species Sterrhoptilus dennistouni. The sequence goes on along the minus strand of VWZU01002217.1, from coordinate 1,098,978 downwards.
CCAGCCCATCCCAGCCCAGCCCAGCCCAGCCCAGCACTCACCGGAGTGGGGCCGGGTCACAGCACTCTCGTACAGGGGGATCCCTTCCCCCACGTTGTTGAAGGCTTTCAGGGTTATCACATAGTGGGAGCTGGGATCTGAAGGGGGAAGAGAAATCAGGCACAACCAATGAATCCTGGTTTCTGCTTCGCCACACCTGCTTTGTTCAGTATTTTAATTTTGAACTGGAATGTGTGATTTGAACTGAGAAAGTCTCCACACAGACCCTTCTGTTCATGGCCACAGAATCCCAGCCTGGTTTGGGTTGGAAGGGACCTTAAAGCCCATCTCATTCTACCCCCTGCCTGGGCAGGGACACCACCACAGCTCAAGTCTATAATTACAGCAAATCTACCTTTAAGCACAGCCAAATCAAGAGTGAGAAAACCAATTTAAAAGAACAAAAACCAAAATGACTCAAACCTCTGATTTGATGGAATTCCCAATATTGCTCTTTCAGAGTATTTAACTCCCACAGAGAGTTCTGTGTAGGGGTGAATCTTTATTTTCCTTTCAAAGGAGCCACCAGTGAATCCTGGTGACATTTCAGTCCCTCCTTCTCCTGCAGCTCCGCGCGGAACACGGCAAACTCAGGCTGCTGCTCCCATGGAAGGAGCTCTGAGGGAGGCTGTGCCAGGGCCCAGATCCCCTCCCCTGCACTCACCCAGGTTCTCAATGGTGTAGTATCTCTGTTTGTAGTCCACCTTGATGGTCTGGGCATGGGGGCTGCCGATGCCGTAGCCGATGGCGTAGCCCCTGACCACCACGTCCTGGTTCTCGGGCGGGGTCCAGCTCACCACGATGCTGGTGACCAGCGGCCGCACGTGCAGCGAGCTGGGCACCTCGGGCACACGGCTCTCTGCAGGGAAAGGGAGGCACTGGATGGCTTTTGTCTCTCAAATGAAGGCAATGACACGGAGACCGTGAGACAGGAAGGTCAAACAAAGCACTTCTCTGTGTTGGAATGAGCATAAGGAAACTTGGGTGTGGATAGAACCATAGCTGGCCTGTCATTTCTTCTAAGTGCAGCCAACAAGCAATTTGCAAGTTCCCATATGAAGCTGTTTTAAGAATGAGAAGTTCCTTTAACACATCTATTCTGAGGGTCTCTCCTCAGTCTATTCTGAGGGTGAAAAACAAATGCACTTGTAATAACAAGGGATTTGTCCCATGAGAATCAGTCAAGATAATATGTGAACAATCCAAGAATAGATACATTTAATAGACAAGTAGGATGCCTTTTACTAACCAATAGAATAATTAACAAGAAAGCTATTAACCAATTAGAATGTTTGTAAAAACTGTATAAAAGACAGCATGCTGCCAATAATAAACAAGAACCTTCTGAAAACTTAATACCATGTCACTTTGTGTGTCGTGATTTTCTCTACAATGACAAGAGCCTCTCCAAGAGCAGAATATTAACATTACATTCCAATAGATCCTCCCTTTAAAAGGCAGGACAGTTGTGCTGAAGCTTAGAGGGTTGGGATGGTTTTTGTATTTGATCTGCTTAGCAGATCCATGTTGCTCATCTTGTCACCCAGTTTTCCAAATACACACCAGTTTTATCCCATCCTTCCCCTCCACAAATTCATCTACTTTCAATACCATCATTTTCTTTACTTGTGTATTACAATAAATACTTGTGGGTATTACAATAATTACATGGAAAAGTCTGGTGATGAAAGAAAGGTTCCTGAGCTGGCTGTAGCATTAAATAGGAGATCCCACAGCTTTAAGAACTGCACTGCAAAGGGTTCTCCTCACTTGTCCTACAGTTGTGTCTGCCTAGATCCCTGGGTTCCCCTAATTCATACAACATAAGCACGGACTACACAGCCATACTAAAAGCTCAGAAAATACAGACTCCACAGCAAATGTTCAAACCCTTCCCCCAAAAGCAACACAAGTGTCACCCCATCCCACAGAGACAGGGAATGTGGATCCCTGACACCAGAACACTTCCACAACGTGCCACTGTAAGCCCTTAGTATTTCTCCCACGAGGCTTTTCCCCACTGCTGACTGGAACCTAAAAGCAATCTCCCAACTGTCCCTGGAGTGTCCCTAACTTTGGGTTCACTTCTCAAAACTGAAATAAATCCTTCTGTCGGGTGCCGGCGGATTAGGGATAATTCCCTGCAATAGCAAACTGAGCTCCCCACTCCAAATGGAATCAAGGACTTGTGCTTCCTGCAGGGATTTCATTTTAATGAAACACGCTGCATTTCTCTACAAACATTTAATAAAGCACCACAACAGGATTATTTGGATCACAGCACAGCCCTGGCCCCCAGCCTGGGGAGCTCTTGGGCTGCTGCTGCCACAGCCCAGCAGCTCCAGTTCCCAACTATTAAACACAGCAAAGCTCCAAGTGCAGCAGGAGAGGTGACATTTCCACTGCACTGGGGACAAGCCCTGTACAACTGCTCAACACCTCCTGCTCTGCACTCAGGGGGAACCTGCTCCAGCTCCAATGTGGAATTGTAACACTCCTGCTCCTCCTCACATCCATGGGATGTAAATCCCTTACATCCCTTCAATTTATTTTCTATTTAAACTCAAAAAGCATCTGTGGAATAAAAAGAAATGATGCCTCATGTGTCTGTTGAACCGAAGATGAGCTGTAAATGCATTTGCATGGTGTTAAAATTATCCACATGAGCTTTCTAAAGAAAGAAACCCAAGAAATGCAGTGTGCACACACCGATCTCACAGGTATATGCAGAGTTATATTAATGTCATGTTATGTTGTCTTAAATGTCAATTTTTCTTACTTTATTCAATGGAAAGAATGTGTAGAAAGTCAGATTTCCTGCAACATTTGGAGGTGAGAAATTTAAATGACAAAATCAACAGAGAAGGAAAATGTTATTTTTCTTCTTCCTCCGTCTGCCCTGTTTAAATTTAATCCTGGTGCTGTCCTCTGGCAAAGTGTTGTTAACTCCAGTTCAGGGACACTTCCATTGCCCTGTGAGGTGTCATTTACAGAGCTCTGCCCTATTTTGGGGACCTGGCAGCTCCAGGGGTGTGTCACATCCACTAAGGGCCAGCAGACACACAGATCAAGAATTTCCAGTATCCACATCCCTGAACTGCTCTGTTCACACTAGAGAATGAGCAGGAGGAGGATCAGGATTAGGCTGAGCTTTGCACAGACAGGGATGGGAGAAGGGTTTTCCAGGCTTCCTAAACCTGCTGCTGAAGGATCCTCGAGCAACAGAGAGCAAATATTGACCCATTTCCATTATTCCACCTCCCAGCTGCCAGGATCACTCAGCCTGCTCTGGCACAGCACACAGATTCATGGACTTGGTCAAACAGATCCCCTGTTGAGGAGAACCCTTTACAGCATATGCAAAGAGCTTTGGAATATCCCATTTAATGCTCCAAAAAGCTTAGGAACCTTTCTGCCATCATTGGAATTTTCAATGTAATTATTCTAATAACCACAATTTCACTATAATTTTTATTTAATACCCTCAACAGAATTTCTGATAGGAGACCTGGTGCAGAAAATATGGAAAATATAATTCATCTCCCTTTTCTTCTGTGCAAAATAAGTTACTATGGGTCAAAGCAAGCACAGCACCAACATGGGGGTAAGACTGCAAAGGGCTGTGGCTAAGAACATCTTTCGTGGTTTCTTTCCTACTGTGACATCTCATTGTCACAATACTCATCTCAATGACTATTCCTTAGCAGAAGGCACCTGGTGCCAACATACAGCACTAGGAAGTGTAGAAGCAGAGTTTCATTTCAAGCCACTTTCTTGACTTGGCAAGAATTTTCTGTTAAAATAGAAATTTATGCTAATGCTAAATGAACTCCATTGTACACCTAGAACAGAAGTGAAAGCACAGAGGTTTGCCTCTCCAAGAGGCAGCCAGGTGTGGGAGAAATTAAATGGGTGAGTTCCCAGGCTGTGCTGCCCCAAGCCCAGGGTGTCTCACCGTCCAGGTCGCTCTCGAAGGTCTCGGCTGACACCCAGTCGGTGGCGGGGCCGGTGCCATTGACGGTCATGGCGGCCACGCGGAAGCTGTACTCGGTGCCTCGCTCCAGCCCTGGGGACACAAACCACGTACAGCTGTGAGCCTGGGGATTCCCACAGCTCCACAGCCTGGGGATTCCCACAGCTCCACAGCCTGGGGATTCCCA
>VWZU01002217.1:1066124-1094600 GCA_013397095.1 Sterrhoptilus dennistouni | reverse complement strand
TGGGGATTCCCACGGCTCCCACAGCCCGGGGATTCCCATGGCTCCATCAGCCCGGCGATTCCCACGGCTCCATCAGCCTGGGGATTCCCACGGCTCCATCAGCCTGGGGATTCCCACGGCTCCACAGCCCAGGGATTCCCACAGCTCCCACAGCCCAGGGATTCCCACGGCTCCATCAGCCTGGGGATTCCCACGGCTCCACAGCCTGGGGATTCCCACGGCTCCATGGCCTTGGCAATTCCCACGGCTCCATAACCTTGGCAATTCCCACAGCTCCATCACCTTGGCAACTCCCACAGCTCCATTACCTTGGCAATTCCCACAGCTCCATTACTTTGGCAATTCCTACAGGTCCCAATTAAATCCAAGGAATCATGGATAACGCAGCCTTCTACCCCTGCTCTCCCCAGAGCATCAGCACTGGAAAGGACTGGGAGGGCCTGTTTGCAGCCATACTTTAACTTAGGGCTGTTAAATAATTAATTAGTTTTAAGAACAGGAACACCCCCACCATCACCAAACCTGGGGGTGGCACAGAGGCAGCAGGTGAGCAAACTCACACACTTGTTTAATGCATGTAAAAGTCTGTACTAAAAAATCAGAGCACTGTAACAATAATTACTCCAAATTTGATATATTGAACCTCTCCAGCAGGCTTTGTTGCTGGCAAAAATATACTGGAATTACAAGAATATCTCAATTCCTTGAGAAAACTGAGACTTACTAAGTCACAGCTGGAGTTTCTGAGAAAAATCAGAGTATCTTGTTAGAAACTCTTCCAGAATCTCCCAGTTTTTTCTCTTTTTACCAAGTATTCATTTAGAGAGATTTTAAAGGGAACACAACGTAGCATTGCTACTGTTCTCATGCACTGCTTGTTCCTACTGAAGAGAACTGTAGCTCTAGTAGCAACACATGACTGACACTGAGTGATGGACTAGACTGGATTTTTAAGTGTACAAAAGGATGAAAGACATTCCCTCTGGAATATTCCATGGCCATGAGGTGGGATATTCCAGAGATGCCCGAGGTCAGGATCCCCAGGGCCTGGAGCTGGGTCCAGGTGCCTGTGCCAACTTGACTTGGCAAGAACCTGCTCCTCTGCCCTCCTGCTCCACACCTCCACCTCTGGCATTTGGGCACACAGTGAGCTCAGAGTCACCTTCTCCAGACCTTTTAAAAACATTTTATAAGGAATCATCCAGTCCACTTAGCAAATCCATGGCCAAACCAGAGCTAGGAATCAGGTCACCAGGTCCCAGGCACCACCTACAGCCTACATGACTCCAGAGCTCCTCTGGGAGCTGCTTCTGTTTGTCTTTCAAGGCAAGAACCCCACAGAACCCTGCCCCTGAACCCCTAAACACAGCCAGGGACCCCAGGGAGGACAGGAACCCAATGGGATCCTGTCCCTGAGCCCCCTAAACACAGTCAGGACCCTGGGGAGGACAGAACCCTGCAGGGATCCTGTCCCTAAACCCCTAAATACATCCAGGACCCCAGGGAGGACAGAAGTCTGCTGGAACTCCACAGAATCCTGTCCCTGAGCCCCCTACAGCCAGGAAGCCCTGGGGAGGACAGGAACTCAATGGGATCCTGTCCCTGAGCCCATAAACACAGCAAGGGACCCCAGGGATTATAGGAACTCAATGGGATCCTGTCCCTAAGCCCCCAAACCCAGCCAGGGACCCCAGGAGGCAGGGCCCTGCTCACCTTCGATGAGCTGGGAGAGCTGGGTGCCCCCCACGCTCTCGGTGACGTCGCTCTTGCGGGAGACTTTGCGGTAGCGGATTTTGTACCCCGTGATCTGCCCGCTGTGGGTCCCAGCAGGAGGGGGCTGCCACTGCAGCAGGATGCTCTGGGGAAGGCAGCACAGGAAGGTATTCAGAAAAAAGTCTTTAGGAAAGCTTGAATAAAAATCCCTCTCATCATCAGCACTGCCACTGCATCCCACCACAGCCAACCCACAGCTGGACTGCAGTTCCTCCAAGCCCCACATTCAGATATTCTCTATAAAGAGCTCAAAAGCTGCAAGGGAGGAAAAAGACCCAAAGCAGCTCCAAAACATGGCCAATCTAAGACCCCCCAGCCTTTTATTTACCCACTGCCAGCAGGAAATCCTCCAATCTTACCTTGGAATTCCGGACCTCCAGCGTTAGATTCTGTGGTGGAGCACTGGGGACTGGAAACATTAAAAGAATTACAACCCCAAAACTTTCAAATATTGTATTTCCAAACCCAACTACTCTCTGCTCTCATTGGCTATGAAGTACATTCTGTTTAAGGCAGCACGTAAAGGAATTACCAATCCTCCCACAGGTACTTTCTGACACAGTGAATGGCTGAGGCTTCTGTATTTTCATCGTGAAGAAAAAACTCTTTATTCAGGTCTTTATTTTCACACCTATCTAAATACGTTTTATATTTAAAAGCACTTCTCAAACTCTCAGAGAAACTGTCCCATCCAGCTCTTTTCCAAGGCAAATCTTTTATGAAGACACTGCTTGACTGGGGGAACCCACATTTAAATTCCTGGCCTGGATTTTGTTATCCTGATTTTCTGTAAAAGGAAACCTCTGAGCCCCCAGGGCCCTGTGACAGTGAGGAGGTGAAGAGCCCCTCAGACACCAGGGCTGCCTTTGAATTCCCACTCTTTGCTTGCTCTTTACACTGCTCATGGCAGTGAAATCCAGGCAAAAAGGGAGAGAAGAAAAACCCTGGGAGCAGGGAATTCCTTGTGGCACCACAGCAAACATTGCCCCTGGCAGAGCTGAGGCTTCCCTGGCAGGAAGGGGAGGCTCCAGTGAAGCACAACGATGGGCAAGGAGCACAGGGATAAAGAGGGATGAGGACTGCTCCAGCCTACAGAATTCATTTTCCAAATAACTCAGCCCAGCCACGGGAACATCCCAGAGAAACCCCCAAGGGCATGAAGTGGAAGAAGTGTTTGGAAAGGCTCACTGGGATGGGGTAAAACAACCCCCCCCTCACCCACCAGCCCACTGCAGAAATAGAGAGGAGCAGGATCTGCCTTCCCTTCCCAACCCAGCTGAGCCTGAAATCACCACACCTGAGGTCGAAGAGCTGCAGGCCTGAAAAGCAGCACAGTGAGGAGCAGAGGATACAGAGCCAAGCTTTGCTCCTCCAGTGCCACCCCTGCCACAGGCAGGGACACCTCCCACTGTCCCAGGAGGCTCCAAGTCCCATCCAACCTGGCCTGGGACACTTCAGGGATCCAGGGGCAGCCACAGCTGCCCTGGGCACCCTGTGCCTCCCCACCCTCACAGAGAAGAACAGGGATTTGCTGTGGAAAAGCATCTCCTGGAGTGGGACAGCACAGGGAGAACAGCCAGGCAGGAGCAGCAGGACATGCTGATGGCTCAGAGACTGAGAAGGAAGGGCCTCCATCAAATTCCACTCCCAGCTGTAATCCCTGATCAGGAATTCCAGGATAGGAGAAGCAATCCTCGGGAGCAGCACATAAACCTGGGTTCAAATGGTAATACCTGCAGAGTTATCCCTGCAACAAGGCACTGTAACAGATTAGGAGCAGAAACCTACATAAAAATGCAGATGCTTTGTTAAATCAGGGCTAAAGGAAGCTTAGGGAGAAATCCCTGCAAGGAACACGGAGATTGCTCCTGGACACCAGAACAGGAAAACATGGGAGGAAAATGTGCATCATTTTGGAAAGATCTGAGAGGTTGCCAGGGTTATGAGACTGTAAGAAGCAAGATGACATCCTTCAGGGAGCTTTAGAAATTAAATACCTATAGGTGAGTGTGAAAACTGAAGTTGGAGAAGAAAGAACTCCAAGGAAAACTTCAAAATAACACTGTAAACTAATAATAAATTCTTTTTCAACCAAGGAGCTGATAGCCCTTTAGAGAAATCAGTGAGCAAATGGTGAGGTAGGGCAAAAAAAAGACAAAAATAAGGGGAAGGTTTCCTTGACACATCCTTCCAAAGGATTCCCATGGTCTCTCCAGCTGAAGTGGAGTAAGGGATTATGGAAGAGTCAGACCCAGGACACAGCAGCCTCTTGCCAGGACCATGTGTTATCCATCCAGGAATTCTCAAGGAAATGGAGAGTGAAATAGCTGCAGGACCTCTGTAACCTCTCCTAGTGTATCTTCATTCTGGAGGTGGCAAAGTGGCGCCAGCAGTAAAATGGGACCCCTCAAACTCCATCTGCTGGGCCAGAAATTTCCACCATATCAACCCAAGTAACAATAAAGCATGAAATTGAGAGAGCAAGAGCTAGAATAGGAGCAGAACAGGGATTTCTCCCTCCTTCAAGGGAAATCCCTTCAGTTTTAAGCAATGGGGGGATGAGAGGGAGGTGCTTGCTAGAGAAAGGAGCTGGTTTTAACAAAGGCCAGAGCAGGAAGGTATGGGGAGAGATGAGCTGGGGAAATTCCAGGGTGTGATCCTGGGGTAAAGAACTGCACAAAGACCTCAGGATGACTCCTCTTGCTGCTCAAAAGAACCCAAAAAGCTCTTCAAATGCAAGTAATGCCTAACTTACACCTTTGATACCATTTTAGTCCCCTCTACCTGAGTTTTTAAAATTAAGGAGAGAAGGAACCTGGAGAAAAGTGCAGAAAAGGGCACTAAAGGTCAAATCACGACAGCTTCCACAAGAGAAATGGGTAACCATTCTTGTCTTTGGAAAATGGATGAACCAGGGAGACCATGGCAAAGGTGCACAGAATGAGGAGTGGGGCAGAGGAATGACCAGTGGACACTGAGTATTCCCTCTTTCAGGAGCACAGCCCCAGGGAACAAGTGACCCCAGCACAAAGCAGGGGTAGAACAGACAGAAAGGGGGATGTTTCAGAGGAAACTGAGCTGTGGAACCTTTGCCCACTTGTGGATAAAAGCTGGTGTGGGTTCAAGAAGATGCTGACAGGGTCTCACGGAAGAGGAACTGAATTAGCAAATACATAGAAACCACTGCAAAGCTGCAAAATGCCCCAGAAACAAACCTGAGCCCAGAGGGTGTTCGGGACAACATTCCCCTCTGCTCCTGGTCCCTCCTGGGGAGAGGATTCTAGGCTCTGCTCCCTTTCCCTCTGACTGTTCTTCTATATAAACATCTCTCTAACAAATACAAATTATCACTAACTCTGATCACTCTGCAGCTGCTTGAGTATCTCTGTTTGCTCACATCACCTCTTTATCTGCCTTATAAAAAATACTGACCTCACATCCTACTCTCACTACTCTTGGCAATGGATTTAACAATATCTTTGCTGGAGTGCAAACACAATTAAAATAAAACCACTCCAAAACCAAGAGTCTTGCTCACATGCGAGATAACCTAGGAAATAATTTGGAGTTGGTGCCTTCAGTGTATTTTTCCTTCTGTCCATGCTCAATGAAGGCTCAATAATCCATGAAATAAATGGCTGATGACGGAATGAAGGACACCATTGTTCAAGAATCACAACCCCAGATCCTTCTGCAGGTGTAGCAATTTTCCTTCACCCCATTCTGGAAGGCCTCCGGGGGGATTCTGACCACGAACAGCCACACGCAACAATGAACAAACCCCATAGAAATCTATGGTTAAAGGTTCACCTGTCGGAAATTACCAGCTAAAACCCCAAAACACAAATTAGTGGAGCAGCTTTACCGTCTGAGAGGGTCCTGACCACGACGTCGTGGGTGGAGACGCCGGGGCCGTGTTTGTTGTAGGCCACCACGCGGAAGCTGTACTCGGTGAACTTCTTCAGCCCCGTCACCGTGTGTGACAGGCCCCCCACGTCCACGTCCTGTCCCCAAAGACACCCCCAGGGCCACTCGGGTCAGCTCTGCAGTGCCACCAGCACCCAGAGCTCCTGCACAGCCCCTGAGAGCAGTGACACCTCGGGGTCAGCACTGGGAGGAGGCCAGCTCGGAGCTTCCAGGAGAAAATTTCCCTGTCCTATTTAAATCCTAACATGGCCACTGCTCCTGGACATGAAATGAGACTGGAAACTCTCATAATATCATATCACTATAATTATCATACCACTAAAATATATATTATTGATATATATATATACATGCACACATATATAATTATATATATTATATACATATTATACTATTAATATAATAATAAAATTATCACTACCAAAACCATAATAATATATCATCATTATAATTGAAGTAGTAGGATGCAGAAGTACAAAAGGCAACAGCCCTATTTAAAAACTAATGTAAAAAATATTTAAAAGCTAAGACAAATATTTTTCCCTTTGTTTTTATGATACTGATATGCACTCAGATGGGAATGTGGTGAGCATTGGGATTAATCTTCATTCCCAGGTGGCAGCCTGTGCTTCTACAGAATACACTGAATGCTTCAGTGGAATACTAAGAAAATTACACTAATTGGATGCTCAGCAATATCAAAATATCAATCACTGAGTCCAAGAACTCAAGAAAATTTGGATTAGGGATCATGCCAAAACCAGTATTTAGGTTAAACTGCTAAAACCTAGCCCATAACTCTGTGCAAGCATCTTTAGTATCATCTGCCCCAGAACAGCTCAACAACGACATGGCTGCTCTCTGCCTTCTCCTCTCATGGTATGATGGAATTCCCCAAAAACTACTCGATGTTGACAAATAACAAAACAGGGCATCCCAACAAAATGGGTTTCATTCCCAGCCTAAACACAAACATTTCATGCTGGAACTCTGATTTTAAGTCTTTCCCACATCTGAGGCTAAAGGACCCAGCCTGTCAAAGCAGCAGACCCTTCCCAAGGTACGTGCAGCCCCTCAGGGCAGCCTGGGTGGCTGCAGCAGCCCCATACCTGCTCAGTGTGCTGCCCCTTCTCCATGTAGTAGAGTTTGTAGTTCTGGATGTCCCCGTTGCCCGAGAGCGGCGTCTCCCAGGTGACGGTGACGGAGGTGGGGGAGCCGGAGAAGGCGCGGATGTTGGGAGCGGGGCCGGGCAGCTGGACTGCAACACAGCGGGGGAGCTCTGTCAGCCCCAGCCTGGCCTGCCCACCCCTGCCCAGCACTCAGGAAAAGGGGGGGTTTTCCCATTGTGAGATGGATGCACCAAGGGGTGGAAACATGGGACCAAATTTCCAAAGGAGATCCTGCTCCCTGGGTCCCTCTTGTCTAGAATGACCCTAACAAGTTGTGGGAACTGACAGTGGTCAGAACATGGATTTTTAAGCTCCAGGCAGAACTTGAGGCCTGTAGGAAAGTCAAGTACAGAACTTTCTCAGTCTGGCCTGGGATATCCTAAGGAGGAACCCAAAACAACCTTGTAGATATCCTCCTCCTGACACCTGGTGTTTTTCCAACTTGTTTGATGGTAAAGATGTTCACAAAAAGGTGGTGCTCCAAATGACCAGTCATATTCATTGTACTGAAACACTGTATAAAAGAATCTGTCTTTCAATAAACTTTGCTATGAGCTCTCCAAAGAACCAGAGTTCTAAGTGTCATTACATGAGCCATCCTGAATTGTAACAGTAACAAGCAACTTAGCATTTACCTAAAGTTTTCTCTTTTTCAGTTAATCACCTTTTGAAACATATTATCATCCTGTTATAACAATTTAGAGAATTAAGCAAGGTCCCATCAGTTCTTAAAGCTGACAATAAATCCCACAATCCCACTGACCTGGAAAATCTTTGGAAACTGTGGTTCACGAGTACAACTTTTAAAAAGCATCAGATTCTGGGAAAGGTTGTGAATAGGGAGAATAAAAAAATAAAATCAGTACGAATCCCAAAGTGAGGAAAACTCCAGGAACATGCTGGCTCACCCTCGGGCTGCGTTGCCACCTTGAGCGGTGCCGAGCTCTCACCGGGGCCGTGCCTGTTCTGGGCCACGACCCGGAACACATAAACTGTCTCTGGCATCAGGTTCTGGATCATCACCTGTGTCTCTCCAGGACGACTCGTGTTTTCCACACGTTCCCTTTGGGAAATAAAAGGGTTGGGCACAGACAGCACCACTGATTAGTAAATGAGGAGTAACTGCTCCTGCGACGTGTCCCGGCTGAACGTACCCAGTGTGCAAATGGGATTTACACTCTGCACAACACCACAACCCTGTGCCAGGAGTGCTGCTGACAAACTGCTCCTGATTTTCCAACTTCCCTTTGCACAAAACCCAACACACTGAAGGAACAGAATAAATTACACTTGACACCCACAAACTCGGAGTGGTTTCTTTGTTATTCCCGTGACAGCAAGTGATAATTCACGGTGACAGTTTATCCTACAGCTCGGGAGCTAGCACAGAAACTATTTTAGCAGCACACACAGTCTGGCGAGATTTAGGGCATTCCTGTTAATATTGTGGGGATGCTTTTTGGGGATTTTTCAAAGGAACTGTTTTAACTTATTCTTCTACCTCCAGCCTTGCTCCTTGGTGTGTTCTGATCTGTTCTTGGCTCCTTGCTGATGTTTGGATTTGATCAGAGCACCCAGGGCACAGCTGTGGCACTGACACTGCTTCCACAAAGAGCAGAGGCAAAGTGGCTTCTGTTGGACCCCAGTGAAAATTCCAACCTCCAGCAATGTCTGGAGACAGATCCAGGCTACCAGAGCTCACCCACAGAAGAACACACTTGGCATGGGAAGGGGCATCTCTGTAACCCAGCTGGGAGCACATAGGCCCTGGAAGGGGCATTGCTGCTGCTCAGTGACCTCCAGCAAGCCCCAGGCACCGGAACACGACGTTCCCCCTGCCAAACACCATCCAGGAAACTCCATCTGTTCTTATCAGGGATTGAAGGGAAGTTCAGCAGATCAATCATTAAACTAAGGGCAGCCTTTATTCCAAGGCATTGCTGTGCCCCTGAGCTTGCTGGGAGCTGTGTGTGGGTAACACCGTCTGTCCTTCCCTGGGAAGGAGCTCCCGGGAATGCCAAGAGCTCCAAAAGCAGCAATCAGAAACTTCTCACTGAGCAAATGCTGAGGGGTCTGTGCCTGCTCTGAGCTCCATCCTGCCCCTCTGGGCTGCCAGCCTGGTCTCAGCCCCACTGACACCTGGTAAAGCATTTCTGACACAGGAACTCCAGCAGAACCATCCTAGTCTCCCCTTCCTCCCTTCCAGCCACTCTGCTTCAGTTTCTATCAGGGAAATAAAATCCCCAAACCCCCATTTTTAATTTATTTCTTTTTACATCCACCGGTGTGGTTGATTTAGCAGAACTTGGCTGAAAACATTCTAAAATCCCTGTTGGTTTCTGCACTACTAAACTGTAACTATAGAGAGGGGAACAATGCACTCTCTGTAACTAAATACCTATTTACATCCATTTTCTAGAATGTTCCCCTTCATAAGCTCAGCTAAAATGGCCCTGCATACATAGCTTCATTTATTTTCAGCTTTTTATTAGTTTTCATTGCTATTTTTTCTACTTTGAGCACAACATTTTCTTGAAAACACGTTTCCAAGTGGAGTTTCCTTTAAGACATGCTGTAGCTACAAGGATGGGATCTGAGAGCCCAGCCTAACTGCCAATGGATTCACAGCTGTGGGATAGCTCCCATTAACATGCAAAATATAGCATTTTCTGCCTCAAGTGGAAGTGCACTCCCTGATTTGATCTGGGGGGAAAATGGTAATCAGCAAACCAGGGTTATTATTTAGAATTAGGAAAAAAAAAAAAGAAAGAAGAATTATTTTACTGAAAAGACAACATTTACAAAAATAAATAGACATGTCATAGTATTGCAAATTTTCAGTAATAACAACAGTGTGGTAAAAATAGGGAGAGATTAATCTAATTAAGTGCTGTGTGAATCTTTCCTTTATGGCCGTTCCTGCAGAGCCTGGAGCACCTTTTCCAACGTGCTCAGGTTGGGATAACAGGCATCAAGCAGATGGGCCCCAGGAATAACTGCATTACCCTGCAGATGGTTATGACTGTTCCATGATTCCACTCTAATCCCCAATTAAGGAGCTTTGGAAAGTCCAGGTAAGGTTCACAGGAACTCTTGAGGACCCAAGGGAAGAGCCTTCAGTGCAGCTCCAGGAATTTGGCTGGAAATGCCAAGGTTAAAGTTGCATTTATATCTAAGAAAGCCCCTTCGGGGAGCTGTTAGGGAGTGAATATTGTGTGTGCCAGCCGTGCCAGCTGTGGGGCCTGGCAGGGAGCTCCAGAGGCATTCTGAGTGTCATTACACACAATTAAACTCCATTTGCTGTGTCTGAAGCACACCACAGTGAACTGTGAATTCAGCAGTGTTTCAACATCCCACATGTGTAATTTACCACCTCAGACCAACAATGTGCCATTATTTCTTTTATTTTTGTCCAAATCTTGAAGTCTGGGGTTCTTCTGCCTGAGTGCTCGTCTGAAGTTCCCCAGAATTAAACCTCCCTGGAGCACTTTTGAATTTTCACACCCTTTCTAAGCGAACTGCCTTGAGTGTGAAATAAAAAAATACCTGAGATGGGGCTGAAATAACCTTGCAGCTGTGTGTGACAGTAACTTCCATCTAACCAAATTCCCGCAGGGAGTGTGAGAGGAGAGCCCCAGGACACCCCTTCACTCCCAGGTCACTGCCTCCAGGGGAACCTCTCCAATGTCACCAGGCCAAGGTGGGACAATTGTGTCACAGCTGGGGACACTGTGCAGCCCCTGAAGCAGAAATGGCCCCTCCATTGCTACTTCTTCACTTTGAAATGCTCCTCTTGGAATCACAGAATGGATTGGAACAGAAAGGAAAAGTGATCCGGTGACATCTTGTGCCATGGACAGGGACACCTTCCGTGTCCCAGGCTGCTCCAAGCCCCAGTGTCCAGCCTGGCCTTGGACACTGCCAGGGATCCAGGGGCAGCCACAGCTGCTCTGGGCACCCTGTGCCAGGGCCTCACCACCCTCACAGGGAGGGATTTCTCCCCAATATTCCATCTAACCCTGCCTCTGGCAGTGGGAAGCCATTCCCTGTGTCCTGTCCCTCCATCCCTTGTCCCCAGTCCCTCTCCAGCTCTCCTGGAGCCCCTTCAGGCCCTGCCAGGGGCTCTGGGGTCTCTCTGGAGCCTTCTCCTCTCCAGGTGAGCACCCCCAGCTCTCCCAGCCTGGCTCCAGAGGGGCTCCAGCCCTCAGAGCATCCCCATGGCCTCCTCTGGGCTCTCTCCAGCAGCTCCACATCCTCTCTGTGCTGGGCCCCAGGGCTGGGGCAGCTCTGCAGGTGAGGACTCACCTAAGGCGGCACAGGGGCAGAATCCCCTCTCAAATAAGTCCTAGGGGCAGAGGTGAGGAGGCACTGCCATGTTCCTGGGTGCCCCCTCCCTGAACAGGTGAAAACTGAAGGAAGCTGAGGCAGCAGAGGCCAAGGCAGCTGGAACCTCAGATGGATTTGGGTGTTTCTGCACACTTCCCACAGTCCCAGGATGCTCCAAGCCACATCCAACCTGAACACCTTGGATATTACCAAATTAAGGAAGTAACAGAAAAATTACGTTTGTGAGGCAAATAAAATGTTACTAATTGCCTCAATTAATTGCCATGAGCCTGGACAAGATTCCTTATCCACAGGATTAAGGAAGAGTAGGAATTCCCCTCTAGAGTGTTTTCTGTTTCAAATGACTTTGTGTCTCACAATCTCATCAATAAGGTGACAGATGATTTTCCCTTGAGTAATAAATCTGATAAGCTAATCTACAATTAATTAAGCATTGCTCCAAATGAATGTACACTTCAGCTTCCTCAAACTTATCACAATTTGAAGCTGTAAATCCGAGCAGTAGCTCCCATCAGGAAGAAGAAGGGGTATCATCCATTGGGATAATATATGAAAAATGGTGATTGTGAGGCATTCAGCAGATTTGTGTTTACAGCAGTTCCTAGGATGGAACTGGTATTTAGCCAAGTGTTTAACCAACACCCATCACACAGCTGTCCCTGCAGTCAGAGAGGATCTGCAGGGTTTGAAGCCTCATGTGCCTCTTTGCTCCCGGCCCAGCCTCCAGAGGATGTTCCTGTGCCTCCTGAGGAGCTGCGACTGTCCTGCTGCTCTGTCCCCAACAGGCTGCTAAAAGCAGCATTAAAACTAGGTTCAAGTCACTTTGACTTGGCAACTTGAGCTTGTAAATCAGCTGGACCGACTTTTGGGGTGGACCTTGACACCCTTCTTGGGAATGGATGTCTGGGTCCTCACTGAAACAAGTCTGTCAGCTCTCTGCAGGCTCTGGGGTGATGGTTCAGTATTTTAGTGTAAATAAAATCAGGCTGGGAGGGTTTGCAGTAAATCCAACCATGCTCAAGCACTGCCTGTGAAACTCCTGGGGTGGGAGGGAGGGGAACACAATACTCCTGGAGCCCTGGAAAGGGCTGGTGGAGGTAAAGAGAGGGTGGAGTGCCAATACACAATACTCTTTTTAAGCTTAAAACCTTCTACTATCTTGCTAGGCATATTTTTCTGCAGTCTTAAGGTCTGTCTTAGCTAAGCCTGAAGACTCAAACTATTGTTTCACATCCTTGCTTGCTGTGCTATTGTAACTCCTCCTACTTTCAAGCTTTGCAGCTACAGTTAATTCTAAATTCTTCTGCTCTTTCTGTTTCTGGGGCCTGCTTTCACAGCTTCTGAGAGTCTTCTTACCTTTAGTTTTCCCCACAACTCCTCTGCTCGGTACAACCACTCTTAACTTTGTCACTTATTAACTACTTTGTGTTACACAGCTCTACTACAATATGTATTTTTTCATCTAGCAAAACAGATTTGCAAGTTTTGTACACAAAGGCTCATCAGCAAAATTTTAAGTCTCTCACTACCTAATGTATTTCTTTTTGCTTGTTGAAGGCACTTCTCTTGCTTGCTTTAGGCATTGCTATTTTACACCACAGCAACTTTAATGCAATTTTAAATCTGGTCTGTTCTAAGGATGTAACTCAAGGCTGATAGTAGTTACTATTTATTGTTCTAATAAGTCTTGTCTGTTCTAAGGTCTCCATTTAAAGCCTTCAGCTATATCTGTATTTGTATCCACTATCTCTGTAAGATTTTGAGAACTTCCTGTGATTCCATTTCCTAGATCCCTCCACCTCACAGACTGTGGTGCCCTGTGACATTTCTGGCTTCTTTTTCCCTCTGCCAAGGTCAGGATTGATACAGGGGAAATGCAGGTTTTGAGTCTGGACTTGGGTGTTTATTATTTATCTATTTACAGACTCACGAGCCGTGAGCTCTAACTAGCAAGTCAGAGAATGAAGGTAAAATGGAGAGCCTCTAACTCTTTCCAAGGTTACTGGGGATTTTTTGCTTAAATAACAAGATGACACCTATATTATTTAAATCTGACCCAATAATGACCACCCCAAGGCCTGCAATGCAGACCTTTTTCAGCCAATTACAGAAAACCACCCACCCAAAAGAAGGAGGAAGAAGAAGGTGAAGAAGAAGGACTCAAAGTCCTCCACCTTGACTCATGGGTATTATTATATCATAAAACTTTAAAATCTAAGTTTCCAGAACTCCAACAGCTCCCGGTGTGTCAGCAAGGCACTCCTGGGCTTTGTTTACTGTAGTAAAGCATCCCCCACATCCCCAGCAGGTGCTTCCAAATAGGGAAAGAGTTTCAGTTTACCTCTAGACATTTTGGGAAGTCTGACTAGAAAGTTCTGTATTTGTCTCTTATGTGGTTGGCTGAGGGCCAGCATAAGGGCATGGATTGGGCTCTGAGAGTGTATCCCAAAATCTCTTGGTGATCTTATTGGCAGCAAGCCACATTGTCCCTCCTAGAACATTCAGTATTTAGGAGAGACTGGGGCTTTTTGGAAGTGTTTTAGGAAGGAAGGAAGTAAGGGGCTTTCTGGAGTGTTTTAGCTGGGTGTCAGAGGTTTCTGGGACATCTGTGCATGGCTTTTCTTTTGTTTTCCGTAACATTTGTTACTTTGTTATTTTTCTTTATTAAACACCTCTGAAGAGCAGTCTCGCTAATTAATTTCAGCCACTTCTCTGCAAAGGCTGGTGTCACCCTGATTTTCCAGCCTTCTGATGTTTTACATTTCTGTACTGGAGTTTCTCACTCATTGTAACATAAACAGAGAATGACGTTTTGTAACCTGTGCATTCATTCCTGGGGAAAGGACAAATTGATGGACTTCTGGTTTGACCACTGGGGTCAGAGAGGTGTCAACCTTGCCCCCCAGTTGCTGATCAAACCCCAAAACCTATTTAAACCCAAATGCCAAATCAACTTCCTTCTTTCTCGTTCTCACACCCTGACAGTGTGAGCGCGACCCTTTTATGACAGGCTGGACCCTCAGAGATCGATACGTAAGACTCTGCCCAGGTGTTAACACCTGTCTCAGTTTACCTGTTGATGCCCTCCTTGGTGTAGAAGATGGAGTAGGTGAGGTTGTCTCCCTGCGGGTCCGAGGCCGGCGGGCGCCACGTGAGCCGGATGAAGCGAGTGGACACCAGGGTGGCCACGACGTCGCGCGGGGCGGAGGGCAGGGGTCCCGCTGTGGCTGGTGCTAGATGGTCATTAGTGGCACTGGTCAGTGAAGTGGGAGGTAATGTTGGGATGGCAACATCTTGGCATGTGCAAACATTGGGGAATATGAAGGGCAAACATCACCACGGTTTAAAAAAAAAAAAAGAAAAAGAAAGAGAACAGAAAAAAAAAAAAGTAAAAGAAATAAACAAAACCACGATGGGAAAACAGAAGAAAATGAACACACACAAAAAAGGCCATTAAACTGAAGGCTGACATGCAGGCAAGGTAACTACTGACCACTAATGGGGAGTACAGGACACGGCACTGTCAGGCAAGCAGACCAAATCTCCACTGTAATGGAAGTGGCAGGGGAGGGAAGGGTGGAACTGGGGGTAAAATAGACCTCAGGAGAGGATACCAACAGCAAACCACAGTGTCATTCCTTTGTGAGCACATGTAATGCCACACGTGTGACAGTCAAACCCCCTCCTCTGTGAATTACTCACATCAGACCCCACTTTCTACTGTAGCTCACTAACATGCACAGTTCAATTAATGATTCTCAATTGTAACAAAATGACAGATAAATACACAGGATTCCTTTCAGTGCAAACTTATCCAGTCAAACCCTGCAGGCATTTCACACAAAGCTGTTTCCTGACCTGCCTGGGTTGTGCTACTGCCCATGGCACTGGAATTACAGCCTTTTTCCCACTGTTTTTCCTGCCATCAGTGCTCTCTTCCTCTGTCCCACAGCATTTCATCATTTTACAGTGACTCTGACAAGCATCAACAACTGTTGCTCTGGATTATACCCACACTCTCCAAACTTTTAGCCTCAGTCATGTCTTCCTATGTTGCTACTCCAAGGCAGGATAAATCCAGGGATTATTGCATTAAAAGGCTGGTGATTTAACAGCATAAGCTGAACCATAGGAAGAGCCACTCTCCAAATCCTATTAAAGCAATCCAGGCAGTAAATGTAACAGTGAGATTCTGAGCAGCTGGACCCCAATTACCAGCGAGTATGCCAAGCAGCACAATTAGAAACAAACCCCCAAAGCTCAGGATACACAGAATTTTTCTGGATTCTTAACTATTTACCAAGCTTAAACCACCTGATGACATTTTCCACATGGGAATCCATGCTGCCAAATTCATTTATTTTTTCATTAATTATGGAAACTAACTAAAATTGCTCTGCTTTTCCCCAGAAAGAAATTCAGGACTACAAGAGCTGTTGTTGAGCTGCAGCATCTCCACCATAACATGTGGATTTGTGTTCTGATACACAACAAGAAATCTTCCCAAAAAAAAAAAAAAAAAAAAAAAAAAAAAANAAAAAAAAAAAAAAACCCACAAAAAAAACACCTGACTAAAGGAGAAAATGTTGTCTGAATGACCAAACCTTCAGGGAAAAACACTAAGGAGTCTTCCACCAGCAACAAAATGATTTGAAATTGTCAAAGCCCCTTGTCAACCCAAGGATCAGCTTGGGAGGTCCTCAATGGGCAGAACTCTCATTTTTCCTGTTCTGTTTGTTGGACAGAGACCTAAGAAGCAGCCATGGGTTTTTATCAGGTTTGCACAATGTCACACCAGTCCGTGGGCAGAACTGGGAGAGATTCCTAGAGCCAGGAACATTTTGGTATTCCAAATACAGATCACAGAGGGACATGTACTCCAGGGTAGCTCCTTAATTATCTCTTCCACACTCTAATAGCTAAAGATCCCAATTAAGTGTTCTCCAGCAGCCCCTCCTGATCAATACATGACACCATTAATTTCTCATTCATTGCAAAATCTATTTTTATCTAACCCCCCCTTTTTTATGTCCCATAATTGGATTTCTTGCAGGAATGCACCACCTTTAGCTCTTCTGGCCTCAGCCAGGGCCCCATTCCCCCAGCGAGCCCTTTGCTGTTGTAGATCAGCCAGGAGAGCCCTGAATGGGGCAAGAACATCTTCCCAAAGCATCTCCCTGCTCCTGAATGACATTCCAGTGCTGATCCAGTATCACATCAGGCTTCTTCTGTGTTTAAATCTCAGTCCTTGTCACCAGCTCCCTTGGACTGGAGACCTTCTCACTGCACCTGTTCCCCAGTGTTCCCCAGTGTTCCCACTGAGAAACACGGGATGGAACTGCAGAATCCTCCTTGGTGCCCATTGCTTTCAGCACTTCTCACACTGTCCTGCTTGATTTCCAGTTCACTTCAAATTCCAAACTTGCACTTGGGTTTTTCTTACCTGTCTTGGTAATACTGTCAGGTGATGTGCTTCAAATGACATGGTTGTGATGCAAAATATCCATCATTAAAATTCATTCCATTGAGTTAAAGTGGAATATTTTTAAAATTCATCTGCTCAATCTAAACCCCATCCCCACACACTCGTGTGTTTTTCCTCCCATACCATGAAATGGATCCATCTTTTCTCAAGTGATGTGCACACAGAGCTGATGGGGCTGGGAGAGCTGCCAAGACTTCCCAGAAAACAGACCCTCAGTTCCATCCTTGTTCAAGGCTCAGACCTGGAGTGCTCCTTCCCACAGCATTACAGAACACCCACAGACAACAAAATCCTAACGACACCTGAAAAATCAGCTGTGACCCAGAGAGCAACAAGGACCTGAAACCCTCCAGGTGAGGTGAGCAGGGCCAGGCCCCAGAACTCCCCCAAATACTGCACTTAAACACTTCTGGGACTGCCACAAGCTGGAGGATGAACCATGAAGATTAAGGGATTTCCTTCCTTTTCCCCCTGTATTTTCTACAAATGCCTCAAGTGCTCTTACAGAGGCTTCATCCCCAGCTGGGTGAGCAGAGCTCAGCAGTCAGAGCTGTGTTAATGAGCAATTACACCCAAATTAGCTCTAACACCAGTCAGGGAATGGCTTTGTCACTTTCAGCTTTCAGCACTATGAAAAAAGCAACTCAAGTCTCTTCTTTCTACCATCTCCTTCATCACTTCTTAAACAGTAACTCCAGCTCTGGACTGTTCTCTGCAGTTATTCCTACACAGCTTCCCAACAATCCCATTTTTAAAAAGCACATTCAGCAAGTGACTTGTGTTTTGCACCATAATTTGTGTCCTACTGTGGAGTAACCAGGACCAGAGAGATGCTGGAACTCCTAAACAACTCCAGGGAGCAGAGTTCCACTCCTGCTTCCCGGCCACTGCAGGCCAGGCAGCAATTCCCAGCAACGTGAGAAGGAGAAATTTTTAACTTTGCCCTAGAAATTATTTTCCCCATGTCCTACAGCATTCCAAGACACAGGAATCTGTGTCTGTGCTGCTCAGGTGTGACACCAACAGCATTGCCAGCCAAGGCAGCCCTAGAGGAATCCCAGGGATCCAGGGTGAGAGGACATTCCAGCTGATAATCCTCAATCCCCTTTTATCAAGCTGCTCCTTCTGAGCAGACATCAAATACTGCAGCTATTTTATCAAAATACTTTGCAGGGTGTGCAAATACCCACAAGGATTTGGAGTCAGATCAATCAGTAATAAGGTTTTAATTGCCTCAGCACTGGGCTGGTGACGTCCAAGAGGTGGAGGTGTCCATGGGGTGGGTACACTGGTGTGATCCCATCTTTTGATCTTGTAGGAAACCCCTGGGATAACAAAGAGATGGAGCTTGCCCAGAGAGCTGCTCCAGGGCCACCACCTAGGGGGCCCAGGAGATCTTTTCCAAACAACTCAGCCACACCTGAAAACCACTCATTGAACTGCTCTGGTTGTTATGAAATCATTGGAAATACTTTCCACATCATCCGGTTCCCATTTCCCTTTCCCTGCCTTCCCCCCTCCGGAGGTTATTGGCATATCCAGGCTCCCTCCTGTTGGGCAACAACATTCCAGTGATACCACTGGCTCCAACACAAAGGGTGGGGGAACAGGAATGTTATCTGCTCCTTATCAGCCTTATCTGAACGACACTCCAGTCCCTGGGTACCCACCTGGCAGTGCCACCACCTGCCTCTGGAGGACTGGGAAATGCAGGGATCCAGATCCAGAAACACCTGGAGAACTGGTTAGAAGTCATTTTTAGGCTGTTTTGGCCATATCCAAGTGTTTGCAAGTCCTCCTTATAGCACCTGCCTGAGGAGAGTGCTGGAGATTTTGGAAGCAGAAGAGGGACCATGGGTGATCCAGGTGTTCCTGGAGCCCAGTGCCGGCTTCTGGTGGAGCTCTGGAGCAGCTCCCACCCAAACACCAACAGGGACCTGAGTGCATCCCCCAGGCCAGAGACACCGAGATCCAGGACTCCCTGAGGTGCAGTCAGGGGACAAGGAGCAAGAATGGCCTAGGAAAGTCAACTGCACCAATGAACCCATGGAGGGCAGAGATGGACCCAGCCTGTGGAGAACCAGAAGGACCTTCCCAGAGAATCCTTCATGGGGACAGGAGGAACAGGGGCACCAGTTAACACACAGAGGAGAAGAGAAAGTCCTCCTGGGAAGAACTTAAGGGTGGATTTTAGAGATTTGAAATAACCTTTGAAACATGATTTCAGCAACTAAGATCTACTACAGCTAAAAAAAGCAAATAATTATTTTGCCAACAAACCTCTTGGAAAAAAAAATACTTAACACATTTAGATCTCAACACCTCTAATATTTTAACTTATTTTCTAAGAAAAAAATACCTCAGAGGCACCAAAATGTTTAATTTTGATGTGGGGTATTCATATTAAACTGTGTACTCAATAATTCCCCCATAAATCCATTTAACTGATTCCAGAGAGGTAATAAAGACTTGCAACCTTTTTCTTTTACCAAACGCACTGTTCTAGATTTGAACTTTGGTTCACGGTGTCCCAGTGGAAGGATTCAACTTGGATCAGGATTAAGCAGCTGTGATGCTGCAGAGAGTCAAATCCCACTGATTTCATTATGTGCATTGTATTTAGAAATAACAGCAGCATTTGGCTGCATGCAATAATAAACATGAAATAACAAAATTTGTAAGTTCACACTATACACCACCCTCCAAAATTTTGCTTTCTCTCCTATTTTTCGCCCGTGTTTTTACCTGTATCCAATTGTTGTCCTTGTTCAAATGCTTAAAACATAAATTTCCAACAGAAGGGATCCCCTTGTTAATCCCAGCTGTTCCCTGAGTGATACCACACTCAAAGAAGGCCGCGTTACCTGGCCCAAGTAATTTCTCTCAGCACAAACAGCCACAGTGCTGAAGTTGGTCTCACCAGATCAGCTGTAATAATGGAATTAAACTCCTTCCCTTGGAAAAACTCATTTAAAGAAGTTAAAGTCTCTGGGACTCCTGTTCCTCCACAGATTGGTGCTTTTGTGCAAAGCTAGAACAGAGACTGAACAGATGTGGAAAGAGGAGGGTGAAAAGTAATTTCTGCTTTATAGAATGAACATAAACGTCCTGAATCTGAATCCTGAATGTCCTGAATCTCCTGGAGTTCCAACAACAGCCACCCTCACCCCTGTTCCCCTGGTGTAAGACGCAGATCCACATCTGCTTGACATAAAACCCCCTCCAAATTTAAGATTTTGTAGACTTAATTACCCTTCGTGACCTAATTTAAACTTCAGGATTCCATGTGTAATTTTGGAGATGTGTCAGAAAGACAAACACAACAGCATTGGGACCAACACCTCGAGAGAAGCACAGCTGGACACAGAGCCACTGAGCAGGGCATCCCTTTGGGAATTACACCTGCAGGAACCACAGGAAACTTGGAGCACAGGGATCCAGGAGCTGACCCCACACAAGATTTCCCTGGATCATCTCACTCAAGGGAGAGGTTTGAGGACAAGAACCTGACTCAACATAAATTTTGTTCCTCACACACTTAAGAACCCAAATCCCCGCCCTAAGGAACAGATCCTCCCCCACCAATATCTCTCATTTTCCTCATAAATGAAACAGAGATGCTTCCTTATTTATTCCTCTATGCTGACACATTTAGCCCAGAGCAGGAAAAATGCCTTATTTTTAATTTTTAATTGCCTTAGATTAATTTACATCACCACTGGGAGCAAGAGCTGTTATTTACTCTTCACTCAATGTACAGTGTTGTAAAATACTCCTCAAAAATCCAGAACCAGCAAGTGTTTAACTGCCACTCAGTGATTCTGGTTTTTAGGCATTTATTTGGTTCTGTTCTGCATTGTGAACAGACACTGCTGGGTGCTCAGTAATCTGGGAGATATAAATATAGTGATAACACATTCTGACTGGGAGCCTGTGTTTTAAGGGAAGTCATAAAAACCCTCCTGATAACGAGCCCTCCTCCCATTCCCGTTTCACCATGAAATGTTTTGGTGTAGAGGAAACAATTTGATATTTTCCTGTCTCATAAAACAACCCTTAAAAAGGCGTGACGGCCCTGCTGACGCATTCCAGGGAAATGGAGCAGGAACCCCCTGGATCCAACCACATCCCAGTGCTCCAGGAGAGGATGCAAAAGAAAAAAGCCCTGCAGGGATTTCGGTCACGAGAATCAGGTTATTTAAAAAAGGGAAATAAACCAAACACACCTCGCCTGTCCCCAAGGAGTTTAAAAGTGCTTTGAAACATGTTTTGTCATTGGAAAGAAATTCAGACCATAGCACACATTGCAAAATGATGGGTATGACCTTCAAGTTGTTTAAAAAGTAAAAAAAAAAATTTAACTACTTCTTGAGAGAAAGAACAAAAGAATAAAAAAATAAACCCCACATATAGAACCCAAGGCAGGAAAACTGCTGGAAGTACCCTCAAAGAAGCCTGGCCAGAGTCTCCTATTACTGTAAATATTCATCAGTTGGACTCCTCTGAAGAATTAAAAAATCTCCTGAGAGCAGCAGAGCCTGCAAGAGCGTTCTGCAATCTGACTTTAATAATAACAGCAGAGCTGTGACTTTATTCCCAAATAACAAATAACACAGCCTTTGAGGAGCAGTGCTGAATAAAACCCTGTGTCCTGTGCAAAGGACTCAGCTCTGCACAGCCACTGGCACATCCCAAGAGCTCAAGAAGTTCCTCCAGGCCCTGCCAATAACTCCTCTGGTGCCCCTGGGCAGATCCCTTCCCACCTCTCCCTCTGGTACCCACAGGGATGCTCAGCTGCACTCTGGAGGGGTCACCAGTGCTAGGAGCTCTGGGAATGCTCCAGTAACCCCCAATAAAGCTGCAGGCAGGCAGAGCAGAACCACAACATCCCTGGCAGTGCCCAGGCCAGGCTGGATGGGGCCTGGAGCACGCTGGGACAGGGGAAGGTGCCCCTACCATGGCTGGGGTGGATGGGATGGGCTTTAAGGTCCCTCCAGCCCAAACTACCCTGGGATTCCGTGACCATGCCTCGACTTTCAGGATGGATTTTCAAAGGAGCATCACAGTAACAGCCTGGACTGAACGAAAGGAACCCACTGAACACAAATCCTGCTGCTGCCCACTGATAACCCCTGACTTCAATCTGCTATGTTCCCTTTCAGTGACTGCCCTGCTGCTCCAAGTGCCTGTGGATAAGACACCCCCCAGTCCCTGTCTGGGACACCTGCAGGGTACAAGGGCTGCAGCTCAGTGTTACCCTCCATGGCTGCTTTTCTCCAAAAAATATGCTGGAAGTGGGACATCTTCTCCTTCTGCTTGGGAACTGCTGACACTTGAAACAATACGGCAGCACCAACTCTGTCAAACTGGAGCTGCAGCAGATGAGGCTGAACAAGCTGCTCATTGTCAAAATTATCCTTATTTTCCCAAGCTCTTTAAAAAATTTATTTAATTTTAAGCTTATTTAACTACTTGTTTCTTACACATATCTACCACACTCTGTTTTCCTTCCATTTAGGTTTCTATCTCCACAATTAATATATTTTAAGAGAGAGAAGATCCCTTTAAACCCCCCCTTTCCTCTTTTAACCACCTACAGAGCAGCACTATTAGATGTGGTACTGGATATTTAATTCATTTTCACTGGATTTCTCTGCTAAAGGCCACATGTACCTGCTCCTTGCTGCCCACCTCACACCCACTCATTTTTATAGAACTAGAGGAGTATGAAGATATTTAAGGAAACTTATAAACTCTTTAATTAAGACTTTTTTTTCTTTCTATTTTTAAACCTGTAATGTTCACTTGCTTCCTCATATTTCCAATTCTAACAGAAAAACTGAACCCCATGAGTATTTTTAAAATACAACTGCGTTTCCCAGCACAGAGGCTTGGGAATCTGAATTTGGTGTGCACTCCCCAGCACACAAGAACTGAAGTTTATTCCCCAGAAGTATAGAATGGGGTTTATAATAAGAGATTCAACATTAAAATGTGGATCTGCTCTGGTCACTGACCACTGTTAAAAATGCCCAAACCCCAAGTTTTTAAAGCAGTTTATAAATGTAAATTGATGCTGAAGAAGGGCCAAGGTGGAATGTCCATCTCCAATCAGCTCTGACCTGGATCCAGGCCTGACTTTTCTCCCTCTTTCTTTTCCTTCAACACCTCCAGTGCTGATGTGTCACTAGGAAAACCACACAGAATCCACCTGTCCTTTAAAGACTCTGGATCCACGAGTTTCTCTTTGAGGAGAAAAGAGATGACAGGAGAGGGGAAACAACCAGGAAAACAAACAAAAAAACCCCACTCCAGGCTGTTTTATCCCAGTGAGAACAGTGACATTTTACAGCTGGTTTCAACACTGAACACACATTATTGAAAATTACATTTCTTTGTCAGATTTATGGCATTTCCTTAGAGAATAAACCCCATGAGCCCATGCAGGTTATGCTGTCAGTAAGTACCAGGGGCTTCTCCCAGCTCCAGATCTTCATCTGCATCAGTCCTGTTACCCACTCAGCTCAAGTGAAAACCAATCCTGTCCCTTCTCTCCAAATGGCATTCAGCTGTCTCTGCTATTCTGTATAATTTAGCAACTCTGAAATATAAGCAACCAATTAAGACCAACCCCATGTGTTTGTTCTTCCCCACTGGTGCGAGACTGACAAAATCTGATCTTTTCCCTTCCAACACCAGCCTGGGATCAATTACAAATTAAGGGTGTTTCTGTCAATCTCCACAGCCCTGGATATGAGGAATAAAGGCAGAGGAAATGCCTTTGGTAATCATGACAGATATCAAGCTACAGCTAATCCCGCCCTTCCACTCATACAGGGATGGAAAAAGCAAAGCCACTCAAAACAAGAGCCCTCGTGATCCACTGCAGTGGCTGCTCTTGGCCCTAGTTATTTGTATTTTCCCCTCTGAGCAGGAGGCAGAGCCAGCAGAGGAGCCATCACTCCACAGCTGGAGCGGGGCTGGTGTCCGGAGCGGCACCGCTTTGTTCCCAGCAAAAAGCACTCCTGATGTGACATCCCCCAGCCAGGCTGCCAGGAATATAGGAAATATGAGTATAACTGCAATGGGTGGATATCAGTGCTGTTGAGGGAGGTGTATTTAGTGTTAATAATCAGCCTTTTTGGTGGCCAAGAGACTTTTATGGGACTCAGAAACTCTCTCAGGAATTCAGGATTAGCCAGAAGAGATCAAATGGACTCAGAGCCTTCCATACACATCCCACCCCACTGCACTTCTGCAGTGGCACAATAAATATGGAATAATACAGGTGGAGAACAGTAAACTTGTATTAACCTGTGCTGTGTATTTCTCATGAAACACCAAAGGTTTTTGCTCCTATGGGCCCTTGCTCTGCCTCCACTGAACATTCCTTACATAGCACTCCTTTTCCAACTTGACATGGAATTTCTTCAAGGACCTTCTAGCCATCCACTCCCCTGGTGAAGACCAAAATTCAAGGTGCCAATGCCTGTGTTTTCAAGCACAGCTGCACAAGCAGCATCCCCACAACCCTTTATTTGTTGCACCCAACCCTGAACGAATTCCATCAGGAGGTTTTCACTTCTTTGCCAAGCCAACTGTAAATACAGTCATAAAACAAGAAATGAAAACTAATAAGCACAATATAAATGCTGTTCTGCCTCCCTGCGATTCACGGCACGCTGGCAAACATTAATCTATTCCTAATTTAATCTAAATTAGAGCAATTTATTCAAAGCCTGTGCCAGCTTTAAACATGAATAGGCTACTGAGGACTGCTTAGCTCCTGCTTCATCAAGTTAAACGTTCAAGAAGTTGGGGATCTAGGGTGGTTTAATCAGTTCTGCTTCTCAATAAGACTATATATAAGCAGGGCCCATAAAGAGGGAATAAATAAAGATCATTTATTAAACAGGAATTGAGTCGAGAAATGGAACTGACTGAATTCAAACAGCTCCCAGGCCATTTTGAACAGACATGCAGCCATGAGAAACACAAATGCTGCCTTTCCCCGAGGAATAATAGCTAAGTAATGCAAATTAAAATCAAAATTAAACCCAAAAACCCCACTCTTTCAGCACTAAAGAGGAGCACACACTGCTGTGTTTACAGAAAATTAGCACTGGAGTGTACACAACCGGTATAAAACATTCTCTGAGCTTGGCTTTGGCTGTGACTGCTTGAAGTCAGTTTGTGATTTCAGATGCTGTTTATGTTCCTGAAGCACAACTCTCCAAATGAGGCTTCCAAGCTGTTCCTGCACCATCCATCTGACGCCGGGTGGATGCTGCAGGGCTGGGATGGAGGCAGAGACTTCGGGGATGCTCTGGGCTCCTGGAGCCCCAGCACTGCCAGGAGCTCCTAAATGTTCACCCTGTGTAGCTCAGGATTTGACATCTGCTGCTTTTAAATCTTTTTGGGGACAAACTTTAATGCTGTGACTGGAATCCCTCAGGGATATGTGGATATAAAATAGACAAAAGCAGGGGGAAGCTCCCCTGCTACTCCTGGCTCTGATGGTGCTCATGGCACTGGATTTTCCATTCTCTAACTTTCAGATCTTCCTGCTCCACCAGAGCAGAGGTTCTTCCCTACCTCCCCAGATCTCCAGTGCAGCAGAGGCAGGTGCCCTCAGCACAGACCTGCTCTCCCAGAATCATGGGGTGCTTTGTACTGGAAGGGACCTTGAATAACCAGTTCCATCCCAGCTCCATCACCATCTCTCGCTCCCCCAAAACCCACAGCTCATTCTTTGGAGTCCTTTTGCCTCTTGACAGAAATTGTGGAATTTTTTTCTGCAAGGCTTTGCAGCCTCCTTGCTCAATTTTCATCTATTTCTTTCCTGGTGGATGCTGAGACTCCTGAAAGCCACTCCTGGAAACCACAGGGACCTCTTCCCATTTTCCTTCATTAAGACATGCAAAATTGGACAAGGCAGAAAGAACATGAGAACATTTCTGTCTGAGAGAAAAAAACAGGAGAACCTGAAGGGGAACACCCAGAGTCCTCCTTTATTGTTCTTTGAGTAAGAACAATGTATTTTTATCTTGCTCTGGCATTTCATTCACAACACCCTGCAGATTTTTCAAGTACTTCTGTAGTCTCCAAGAACTCCACAGAATTCCAGGGACTGAGAATGCTTTCATTCACAATATGTGTCTAAAACATACTCTAAAACATCACCTCTATGAGTGAGAGAGCCTGAGAAGGTACATTTGATATCTATGAAACCATCCAAAATAGGTCCTGAGATGACATGAGAGCAGTCTGCCTCAGGGCTTGAACCAGGCAAGACCCTATTTGTGGGATTTTTTTACACATGGCAAATACCCAAATGTGTAACTGAGTTTTTCAGACCGGAGCACAGTTGGCCTGTTAGTGCCAACTTTTGCATTTCTTTCAGTAGGAGCCAAAAATTGTCAACAACTTCTCTTTGCCTCCTACAACAGCATAATGAAGCTTATAGTTATGGAAAACACAGAGTATTTCATCTATCCTGACTGAAATAAGGCTTTTGACGTTGCCTTTAAAATCCAGCTATAGCTGGGAATCTTTTCAGTCAGTTCAGGGGAGCTGAAATGGCTTCTGTGTGAGGAATGGGAATCTCCAAGTCAGCCTGAAGTGAATTCAAACAGTCCAGTACCACCTGCAGTGCAGAAATGACAGATTTGCAGCACAATCTTAACTGAAATGTGCTGGCTTTGGGAAACATGGATCAGATTCCTGATGTTTTCCATCTTTCTGGGGGTCAGAGGAGCCCCCACCTCCTTTCAGTGCTCCAAGACTGCACACAGCCCACAGCCAAAACCTGGCAGAGAGGTACCAACACAAAATGGAATTGTTTATGCAGCAATGGGCCTGGACTGAATTCAATTGCTTTAAAAATGCACCAATTTAGAGCAATAAATGAGGTCTTTAAAACTCCTTCTGAATTAGGATCCATGGAATGAGACTCAGTGGAGGAACTGAGATCATCCAGTAGTGTCAGACTTGAATCAAACATCATTTGTGATGTCAGACAGCCATCAACACCTGGCACCTGTGCTTCTCCCAAGAGATCAGCAGAAACACATCTCATGGAATTGTCAGATTTGGCCATTCCTTGCAGAGCACCGAGTCCATGCCCAGCCCTGCCTCACAGTGTGTCAGGACCACAGAACAGGTCTGGGAGCTCACCTGAACCCCCCTGGAGCAGAGTCACCTTCAACCAGGCTGCTGAGAGCATTATCCAGGTGTGCCTTGAGTATCTCCCAACAGCAGAGATTTCCAGACCTCCCTGTCCAGCCTGTGGGACTGCAGCTCTCTTCCTGTGAAACTGCTTTCTCTGATCAGAAATTCCTTTGCTGGCAGCTTTTCCCTGTCACCACCACCTGCCCTGTGTCCCCACCCCTGCCTGAGCAGTACCAGGGGGTCCAGGATGGACCAAACTCAGCACATCCAGTACATCACATGCTCCCAATTTCCATGGCTCTCCACACATCCCATCATCCAGTCTGGATTTCCCCAGTTTAACTCCAGGGATACCTTTGGAGACAGCACCAAAGGCTTGGCTAAAGGCAAAGCAAACAAAATCCACTTCTCTCAACCACAGGCCCAAGCATTTCATCTCAGAAGGCCACAGGAACAGTTGGGCACAGTTTGCCTTTGGCAAATCCATGTTGATTTTCCCAGACATCATCCCTCTCATGTATCCATTACATGGCTTCCAGGGGGATTTGCTCCATAACCTTTTCTGAAGAGGTTCCAGCTCCAGCTGAGCTTTGTCTTTTTTACATCCCTACATCTCTACACTTCCAGACAATTTTCTGGTTTTGATTTTGATTCCAGATTCCTGGGCTTTCACTTTGTGTTGGAGCCCACTTGGCAGCAGCTTCTTTATCCTTCCTGGTCTCCTGGACACACACACTCAACCTTTGCCCTATAGAGCAGACCATTCCTGTGCTTTGGTCGTCCAGGATCTAATGGTTTGCCTTTTGTCCATTAATCCAGTCTCCTATGGAAACCTACCAAAA
The DNA here is from genome assembly GCA_013397095.1 of Sterrhoptilus dennistouni. NCBI lineage: Eukaryota > Metazoa > Chordata > Aves > Passeriformes > Zosteropidae > Sterrhoptilus > Sterrhoptilus dennistouni. The sequence goes on along the minus strand of VWZU01002217.1, from coordinate 1,066,887 downwards.
ATACACCAGACAAGCCAAAGCCTCCTGTCTGGAAGCTCAAGGCTGGAATTCTCAGCTCCACTTGGTAGCCAGACACAGGCAACAAATTCCAGCCTACTCTGGAAACTCCCCATCCTGCCTGTCACACACGGAGCTGCCACCCCATGGCTCAGACTCCAACCAAATACCAGGGCTGGGTTAAAAAGCTCCATCTACCCCCTTCCCTGCCCTGCAGTACTGGTGGGGGTTGAGAGTTTTTTTCTTTCCTTTTTTCATTAGTTGTTACCAGTGGATTTTTTTTTCCCCATTGTGCTGCTAAGAAGCACTGATGGCTGGGTGCTTCAGAGAGGTAGGGGAAGGGAAACTCTCACTCCTCCATCTGAGCCTTGGAGGGGAGCGGTGTAGTTTTAGGGAAAGGAACTCATTGCTGCTGCAGAACTCCAGCTTGGTTCTGTTTCTTCTGCTGTGGGGTGAGCCCCTGCTCCTGGGAGCAGCCATTGACCTGGGACTTTTTAATCTCCTGCCTCACTAAAGAGGGGCTGTCGCCGTGCTGAGAGCAGGGTCACTGTTGTCCTGCCCCCAGTGCTCCTTCAGCTCTGCTCTGAGGCTTTTTGCTGCTCTGTAGCCCACACTCCTGTCGGCCGAGACCTGCCACGTCTTCAGCCTCACTCCAGAGTTCCTGATCCATCTCTTCTCCATCCCTTCAGCCACAGCTCTGGAGTTTCTGATCCATCCCTTCCATCCCTGCAGCCACAGCTCCACAGTTCCTGATCCATCCCTTCCA
>VWZU01002217.1:957864-1065737 GCA_013397095.1 Sterrhoptilus dennistouni | reverse complement strand
TCCATCCCTTCAGCCACAGCTCTGGAGTTTCTGATCCATCCCTTCCATCCCTTCAGCCACAGCTCTGGAGTTTCTGATCCACCCCTTCCGCCATAGCTCTGGAGTTCCTGATCCATCTCTCCTCCATCCCTTCAGCCACAGCTCTGGAGTTCCTGATCCATCCCTTCCGCCATAGCTCTGGAGTTCCTGATCCATCCCTTCAGCCACAGCTCCGGAGTTCCTGATCCATCTCGCCTCCATCCCTTCAGCCACAGCTCTGGAGTTCCTGATCCATCTCTCCTCCATCCCTTCAGCCTCAGCTCCAGAGCTCCTGATCCATCTCTTCAGCCTCAGCTCCAGAGTTCCTGATCCATCTCTTCCATCTCTTCAGCCTCAGCTCCAGAGTTCCTGATCCATCTCTTCCATCTCTTCAGCCACAGCTCCTGAGTTCCTGATCCATCTCTCCCCATCTGGCCCGACCCTCCATCACCGCGCGCTCCCCGAGCCCGCCCCACAGCGCCCCCTGCAGTGTGGGGAGATCGCACCTGCCCCACCTGCCGGGAGCCACCAGCGCCCCTGCTGGCCGTGCCCGGAACTGCACCAAAGGGGAAATCGCCGTGCCCAGGGAAGCTGTTCCTGGTTCCTGCTTCTGTTTATTGTTAATGGTTGGCGTTGTTTGTTTGCCTGGTTATACACACCAGTAAAGAACTGTTATTCCTATCCCACATACCTCTGCCTAAGAATCCCTTAATTTTCTAAATTATAATAATTTGGAGGGAGGGGGTTTGAACTCCCCATTCCAAGGGAGGCCTGTCCTTAGCAGACACGAGTCTTTCAAGCCAAGACAAGGACCAAGTGTCCAGCAGACACACACAGGGCCCTGCTGTCCTTCCATCCACTGATCCCTGTGCCAGCACTCCTGGCTGGCTCATCACCCTCTCCAAAGTGACGAAACACTGGAGGCAGCCCTCAAGGGTGACCCAGTTCCCTGTTCCCTGCCTCTCCTTACCGAAGAACCTGCAGCCAACCCCTTGGAGCCAACCCCACGTGTGTCTGTGATCCCAAAACCTCACAGCTCTACAACAACACAGAAATTTTGAATTCCTCCTCCTTACCTCTCATGCTGGGAATAATTAATCACATGCAGGATACCCTTGCTCGGACAGAGCCCTTTTTTAATGAAAAAAATGAATAAAGAAACTGAGAGTTCCACTACAAACAATCCTGACATGGTTCCTACAGCACCATATCCAACTCATTCACTCCGAGATCTCACTCCTGTACAATCCACAATATAGTGAAAACCCCTAATTTTGGGTATAAAAGTACAAGAGCCCCACAAAGCACCTCCCTTCAGCTGTGAAGGTGACACAGTGCATCTGAAAGGATGGTTTGAAATTGTTCTCCCACAACACAGCATATTTGTTTACAGTCCAGGGCCGTGCTTTCCACAGCGCTCAGGCAGCGCTCCTGCTTCTCCCCGGTGCCTGAGTACTCGTCAATGCCTTTCACACAGGGTGACAGGGAACCATCTGCCTCCCTCCTCCTACTTGTTGCCACCTGTTCTTTTCCCAGTCTCCACATGGCAGCGTGAACAGGACCAGATTCCCTGGACAAGGTTGGGTTACAGCACCAAGAAACCCCAAATGCCTCTGTTACCCCGAGGGTCTCCCTCACCACACACAAAAATGAGGACAAGGAATGTAATTAAGTGTATCTGCTCCCTAACTGGGACACTCAGGGGCTGAGCAATGATTGGAAGTAAAGCAAGTTGGGTTTGTGTTAAAAAAGGGGGAGGAGAGATTTGAGGTTGCTGAGAAAGGTATTCCCAAGGCACGACAGAGATTCTAGGACAGGCAGGACTCCTCCATGAGAGCATCTGCAGGACATCAAACCACTCGTGGGGGCATCTGCAGGACATCAAACCACTCATCTCTTCATTAAGGAGACAAAGAGAGAAGCATCGAGACTGAGAAGTCCAAGTGCAGGGCAACGAGGTCATTGAGGAACTTCCTTCATTTAGGGAGCTCCCAAATCATTCCTGAAAGGCAGAGCAGGCAGCAAAGCCACCTCAGTGAAATTCTGAAAGGCATTGAGTGTCCAGGGCCAGTATATGAGGAACAGGGACACAGCTTCAAATCCCAGAGTGGTTGGAAAGCACACAAGAGCCTTTTCAAGTCCCTTGCAGAATTCTACACCTGATATTCAGTACAGGGGATAAAGAGGATTTAACTCAGACCATTGACCCAAATCTTCCTCCCTCTTTTATCCTTCCAACCCTCCCAATTGTGCTAAAAATCTCTGCTCTCAATACCATGACTCTTTCATATACTCCTGAAAAAGCAAGGGTTGTGGATTCTGTATGGCAAATCCCTTTCCAGGTGCAAACTTTTCTGAATTTATTAACAGAATTACCAAAGTTTAGAAGAAAAGCCATTCAAGAAGCCTTTCAATTCTGTGCTTTAACATTTTCTACAAATACCTTTCCTACGTAACTAAAAGCTACCCAGGACCCACCCCAAACACAAAATAGCCCAGCCTAAAACTGATGTCTGATCAATGATTTTAACAAGCTCATTGTAGGAGATGAGAGTCACAAATAAACTTTATAAAGGTTTCTGTGTGGCTGTGCCCACACTGTGCAGAAGCTGAACCACCAAATTCCTGCTCTCTGCAAGTCAGAAATCTGTCCAAACACAGACAACCTCCCTTTGTAGCAGATAAATGTTTTCCCCTCACTGCATTTCAAACTTACACTGCCTTCCAGGAGCACAAAACACAGATGTGGGACCTCACTTGGATGAGAGTGCTCACATGGCCTCCCTGAGAAACTCCCCAGGGCTGCCACTTTCTCATTTGCATTTATTTCATTCAAGATCAATTTGATAAGCAAAAGGGCTAATGAGAAATGGTTTGTAAATAGCCAGATGTTTGCCAATTCCAGCAGGAAGAAGAAAACAGAACAGCACGGGAAGGGAAGCACTGCTAACTGGGAAGAACTTTGATGAACAATTAATCAACATTTTTCTCACTGAAGTTACTTTCCAAATTGGCGAAGTTGGCATTTCTCATCAGTAGCTATGAAAAAATTAAAAAAAAATTTCTGAATTAATGATTGAAATGTTCAGAATAGTTTCTGCTCAAAATAGGGGTTTGAATTTTCATACCAAGCCAGCTGCCACTACTGCATGTGATACCTTCCCCCTCTTTCCCAGAACAGTTTCCTTCTCCACTGCTCATGGATTGAGAGAAGGTATTGTAAACCCCAAAACCTGTATTTCCTCCACCTGTGAATTGCCGGCTGTCACATCTCACACTCATTGCTCATGGCACTGGTCACACCCCCCTGCACAGCACAGCTCCATGTCCCCTCAGATGTGTTCCATGGGGGTGTCCCAGTGCTGGAGAACAGCATCTCACTGTCCCCAGAGTTCCAGGGACACGGCCTCAGGGTGTGTCTCCACACCCACAGTGAGACTCCACCACTGCAGCCCAAATCCTCTGGCAGCATGCAAAAGAGAAAGGACATCATGAGGCAAAGTCCTTCAGGACGAGGGGCCGGAGCGGAGCAGGAAGGAGAAACCACTGGACAAACAACAGCAGAGGGAAAGGAAGAGGAGTGAGACCACAGGAACTCCAATAACAACAGTGAGAGTCATTTAGAAACCACTGCTGGGAACTGGGTGCAAGCACAGGCTTGGGCAGGGCTCCCAAAGCCAAGGGCATTTATTATTCAGTGTTTTCAAACGTGGAGAATATGGGATAATGCTTCCTCTGGAAGGAGCTCCAAACCACTCAGGTGATTAATGCATGGAGCAGAAATTAAATTACTTTTAATAATTTTTCTGGCAATCTGATGACAGCAGGGCAGTGCTGGGTGCAGACTCCTGACACTGCTCCGAGGCTGGAATCCCACAGCTCCGTGGCATTAAAGCTCCTGACTCCAGGACAGGGCACCCTGCATTCCCCAAATCATTGTGGGAGTACCTGTGGCTCCTCAGCCAGCAGTGAAACACACCCAGATCCAAAGAAGAATTCAGAGGAAGTAGTAAGTGCACAGCTACTCTACGAAACAATTGGAAAATAAATGGGAAATCTCTTTGTGGCTCATTCCTAAGTTTATTCTCTGCACACTGGACACCAAATCCAGGGACAGCAGATTCACACTGTTCAAGGTATGAAGTTCCATCAAACCTCCAGCCATGGCCAAGACTGTTTCTCCTAAATTCTCTCCATCCAAATAAGAAAGAAATCAGAATTTAAAACAATCCCCCTCCAAAAACACAACACAAAGCCCCCCCCCGGTATAGTTTTAGTCTTTTTCTGTCTGACTTGTCTCCCCTCATCCTCTGTACTAGAGGTTTTCTTCCTTGGGCTCTTAGAAATTATTTTTCAGAACTGTGTGACCTGAAAGAGCAAAACAAGCTGATGCCTTAGTGATGATATTTGCAGTACCTCTTTTTTGGGGTCTTTAATCCTATCACAAATTGTTCTGCTTTGCCACCCCAGCCATGCAATGCAGGACACTGCATGGGGAGCACTGGCAGGAGTTCCACTGACTGGAGCACAGGCACAAATATTTACCTTAAACTGCAGTTGTAACTCACCAGATGTGCAGCTGCAGTTTGCAAGAGTAAGAGAGTTCACTATTTTTTACACTCAAAGCAGAAAAAAAGCTTCTGACACTGGAATGACTTCGATATAAAATATGTGATTTAGGGTGTGCTCCATAAGTGCTTCTTTTCCAGGCTTGTGATTTTAGTGACTGTTTTCATTTTGGGTATTCTGCTATTGCTTGTAAACCTCAGCATGCAATATGTCTGACCATGTTTTATTATCAGAGCAAGTATTATTCAAAATACAGGATGGATTCTGTAGAATTCCTTCAATTCTCCTCACTAAGTGTACAGAAAACAACACCGGATCACTCACATGAGTTTTAAAACATCACCCTGCTCTAGCTGAGCTATTGACAGAACCCACCATGTGGAAAGGTCCCTTGGTATGCTGCCTTCCCATTTTTGGCTCTCTGCTGTCACAGTTTATCTTACCAAGGTCAAGTATTATCAGCTGGGCTCCAGCCTGTGCATTTCCAACATCATTTTCTGCAATGCATTGATAGAATCCTTCATCAGACTTCACCAGCCCCAAAACTTGCAGGTTATGTTCTTTCTGAGAAGCAAAGGGAGAAAACAACACTTAGAAATGGGCTGCAATTGCCCAAACAGTGGTGTCAGCACAGCATGTTATTGTTGAGGAGGCAGGAGAAACTTCTGACAGCAACTGGGAAAAATCTGTTTGGAGTTCCCAAATTTCCCCTCCCTTGCATTGAATCCTCCTGTTCTAGGGAATCAAAAAGCAGCAGAAGCTCTCATTGATGGGTATCATTGTCTAGCATCATATAGCACTAGCTAATATTTCCCCAGCTGTTCTGGTGGCATTTTGGGCCCTGACTGAATCTCTCAGCCCCACAACCCAGGTACACCCAATTACACAGCCACTCATCTCTCAACTATGTCTCAATAATGCCTTTCACTGCATCTAACATCTCCCTGCAGAAGCACCCCTGTGCCAAACTCACCATCCACAGCTGTTATATTTCTACTTCAGCTCCTGCCTGAAATTGGAATTTTTATGGAGCACAGATTGCAGCACACACAGCCAGTGGTTGTGGTGAGCTTGTACTATGACATTGTGCCTGCCTGATTCTCCTGTAAAGTCCAAGCTATAAGGACATCAGCTCTTCCAATATAAACAATGTACACTAAAGGGATTCAAGAAACCATTTCTCTTCCGGGCTCCAAACAACAACAGGACAAAAGCAGGAAGCAGGTTCCATAGAAGAACCCAATTCCCATGACTATGTGTGGGAGAACTGACAGGCCAAGAGCCTTAAAAGCTGCAGGGTGGACAGTGCACTTACCACGATTTTGAAGTAGTCACTGGGGATGACCATGTCCCCGTTCTTGACCCATTTGACGGTGGGCGTCGGTTTCCCGGTCACCTCGCACTCAAACACGATGTCCATGGACTCGTGGGCGTAGATGTTCCCAGGGCGCTTCAGGAACGTGGGGGGAACTTCAGGGGGAAGGAAGAAAGACAAGAAGATGATGTTACACACAGAGAAGGAGACCTGACAGCCCACACACACTCAGCTCAACACCAGGAGATGGACTGGGGACTTGGGCGTGCAGGGATTTGCAGCCCAGGTTTGACAGACACTGACACAAGCTGGGAGCTCCTCCAGAATCACATCTGGGCCAGGCTGGATGAGGCTTGGAGCAGCCTGGTCCAGTGGAAGGTGTCACTGCCCACGGCAGAGGGTTGGGAATGACATGATCTATAAGGTCCCCTCCAACCCAAGTCATCCTGGGATCCAGACAATTGGGAACTGAGACTACATGAAAGAAGAAATGGAACTGAGGTGTATAAACTGCAAAGTCAAACCCCAGGGAGTTCAAGTCAATAGGAAACCAGAAGCTACAATTATATCATAAAGTACTTTTAAAAATGAATGGACACAAAACTGAGATGAAACTTCCCCAGGGCACCATGGCCTCATGTTCCTCGAGGAGGAATTGAGGTTACCAAACACAGAGTGCTGCACTGAGCCCAGGAGTTTCTTCTCTGGCCTGTGGGAGCCATGGAAACATGATGTCCAGGAGCAGCCCAGTGCCTTTGTACCACAGTGATGAGATTCCATGGATATACAGAAGGGGAGCTGTGTATTTACAACACAGCAGAGCAGAAGCTCTGAACATAAATTCTATGAAGAACAGAAGTTCTTCACTTACAACATGCACCAAAGGTGTTACTCTGGCTCTTGGCTGCCTTTTAAATGTCCTTAAGTGCTCTGAGTAAGATAAATTCAATCCAATACATTTAAAATCACACAAACTCTGAGATACAGATTTTTGGGGACACCATCCCCAAGTGACTGGTACACAGACACATCACAATTTCTCCCACAGGAACCTCCATGAAGCCTCCAGTTGCATCCAGGGCCTGTGCACTCATCTGGCTCAGCAGCACCAAGCCCTACAGGCACTTATTCCTTGAGTATCCTCTTTAGAGAACACTCACCCATTTATTTGTGTTTAGTTACTACACTCCCAGCACAGGGCAAATCTCCTACTTGTGTCGGCAGCTCCGATTGCTGGAGTTCCAGGAAAGCCCAAAGCAGCCATTTGCCCTTTAATATTTAGCAAAGAAAGTCAATATGGAAGGGCCACGGGGTTTAGACAAACAATTTACACACTTGGCCTCTCAAAGGGCTTTATTTGGTGCTGTGGATAAGAAATCCTAGGTCATGTTTTACACCTTCCTCTGAAATGATCCCAAAGATTTGTAGGTGGATTTAATATTTCCAAAAACAGCTGGAGGTGAGCAGTTCCCCCAACCCCCCTCATGTTTTGGATTATAAATGAATAAAGAGAACATTAATAAATGGAAACAGTTTAGAGTAAAAAGCTGGTTTAACTCTCAGGTAACGGTGCAAACCTACACAAAGCTTTACATTCATTGCTCAAACTCTCACACAGCAGCAAAAACCTGGATGGGGCCGAGCCCAGCTGCCTGTGAATTCAGACATCCCTTTCATACCAGCTTCCCAAAAATTCACCAAATACACCATAAATTCCACCTTAAAAAGGCTCAGATATTTCTATGCTTATTCTCTGATGGCTCCCACCACCATACACAACCCTGACATTTGAAAACTCTCTTCTGATTTTATTTGCCACCAAATTGCTGTAATTTATTCTCTATGAAAATGATTTTTATTCCTCCTTGGTATTTATGCTCAGCACTGTTATTTATTACAAGCTGTGCTACTGCTCCCTCCCTTCCCCTATCCCAGCCTTATTTTGGGCGGCTCAACAACTCGTGTTTGCTTTGTTCTGCTGTGACAATTCCTCACAACCCCCTGGACGTGCTCCAGCCCGAATCCATCTCTGCAGCCTGTGGAGTTTCAATCATTTACATGCAATTTCAGCCGTGTCTCGGCAGTGCCTTGAAAAATGGCATAAATACCATGGCAGCACTGCAGCAAATCCCTCACCCAATCCATGGCTCTGCCCTTCCCACATGCATCATCCCCTGCCAGCCCGGGACGATCATTGCCCGCTCATCGTTAGCCCTTTTTAACTAATGACTCATTTTGTTCAGCCTGCCTGATCAATAGTTGATGCTCTCACTTCCCTTCCATCTCTGTCTCCGGCTCTATTCACACGCACAGATCGATTCCTGCAGTGCTCGCAGAGTTGAAAAAAGGGAATGCAAGAATTGGAAAAGTTGTTTTTCCATGAATGTACAATGCTTCCATTCCCAAAACATTCATTACAGGTGAGTTTTAATTCCTTAGCCACATATGAATCTTGTCAGAGGAACACAGAGAGACACAAGTCAACAAGTCACCATGAAAAGCATAAAAACTTATGTCAAAAAATCATGATGGAATCCCAGCCTGGTTTGGGCTGGACAGTTCCCTGAAGGTCATTTCATGCCAGGGAAGGGACACCTTCCACTGTCCCAGGCTGCTCCAAGCCCTGTCCAGCCTGGCCTTAGTCACCTCCAGGGATCCAGGGGCAGCCACAGCTGCTCTGGACACCCTGTGCCAGGGCCTCCCCACCCTCACAGGGAAGAACTGAACACCCAAACTGTACCACAGGAAAGTTCTGACTCTGCGTTCTCAACTAATGTTTAACTCATAATGAAGACATTTGGAAAGAACTCAAATATCTTTGGCAGTTGATATTGCTCCAGTTTGGGACATCATCCAGAAAAAGGCATTAATTTTGAATCGTAAGAGTCAGGATTTTTTTGACACAAAAATGAAGTAGAAGTAGATATTATTCTCCTACCTACTCTCAATTACTTTTGATTTAGGAGATTAAGAATTTGAAACACACTACATTTCAAAGTGACTTTGCTTTTCTGGCTCATGGAGCAAATGCCAAGCTGCTCACAAAGGGATAATAACATGAGGAGTGCTCACTTTATCAATTACTTCCCAGTTAATGAATTAATAAATGGCTTTCAAACACACTCTTCTGGTTTAACTATGTCAGTGTTTAGCATTAACACAATGCAAGTACAGATGTTTGTGGTAGAGAAGTTCAATTGATAACCAGTGAGCAAATGAGCCAATTACCACAGAAAACCAGATTTGTAAGGGAAGATGGTGTACTCTGTTCCCAAACACACAATTAAACTTCAAAGACAACTTGGCAGTTCAGCCCCCTCTTCATGTCAGCAAAGAACAACTCCTGAAAAAGCAAAATGCTTGAACAGAATTTCACACCCCCCAGGGAGCCCTGCCACCCTTTTAGAGATTGAAGAAAATATTTTGATCACAACAGTGATCAAAAGATTAAGAAAAAAACCTAATCTAACCTACAGCAGCAGTTGATTCAAACTTCTAAGCCACATCCCGATGAAGGTGAAATATTTGAAAAATAAGATGATTTGAAAGCCAATAGCTCTAAAAGGATGGGAAGAGCTGTGAAACTCTACACATGCAACAGGAATTGCACCCAAGGTGATGTGGAAACAGGAATGGATGCTGGACATTGATCCATTCCACATGTACAGGCAATCAGAAGGAAATAGAAATGAATTTCAGTGCTCCGCAGCTCTGCTGTACAGGAAGAGCACAGCACTGGTCTCTTTGGACACAAAGACACCCAGGTTGTAAAGTTCATTTTAAAAGACTAATTCTCTTTCTAAAAAGCATAAATAAATCAGCTGTTGGTGCAAGGACAGCATCTGACAAACCCCAAATGAACAGGACCAACCAGTGGTTCCAAACACTCCCAAGTCACAGAAGCCAGGGCTGGTTTGGGTGGGAAGGGACCTCAAATCTCATCCAGTGCCATGGGCAGGGACACCTTCCACTGGACCACGGTGCTCCAAGCCCCACCCAACCCACCTTTGGGCACTTCCAGGGACAGGAACATTTCCAGGGCTATTCCTGAAGCAGCGTTGGAACTTCAGTAACAGCCCAAGCAGGCAGAGGGCTGAATTTCCAAACTGGAAATGTCCAGGACAACACTGAAGTATCATTTCTGCTTCCTCAGCCACATGCCCTCAATCCCAAGAAACCAGGAGTGTGTTTTTCAAGGTCAGCCAGCGCAATCCCAGTTCCTGCCACTCCTCCTCATCCCTTTCCTCCCACACTTTTGTCCATGACCAGGCAGATACAGAGTGTGTCTCCAGCCATCCCTGACAAAAGCATTTGCTCATTCCAGAAGCTTCTCCACAGCCCAAGGAGCACAAATACAAACTAAACAGAGTGGCCACATTTTCACAGTGTATCTCAAATAATCCTGACTGCAGCATTCCTGGCCAGTCCCATTTATAACCCATTTCTGAGGGATGCTGGGGGCACAATCCCTAGCTTGTACTACAGTTACAAATCTGGATTACCAGCAGTATTTAAAATGGACATTTTACCATAAAGCCCATTTCATATCAGCCTGAAATCCACAGGGATTTTATTTCCTCCTCGAGGGATAACAACCTATTCCATTAGGATATGCTTCAAATCCTATTAGAATCATTATAAAGTTAAATGCAATTTTCACAACTGCAATTTTGTTTCTAAGAAGGATCAAACTGCAATGACCATCACCCTGTTAATCCATCCTCTCCTGTCCCTCCCCCAAGACACAGAAAAAAAATGCTTAAACTGATGTTTGATAGCAGAGTATTTTGATTATTATCTTTTAATGACATGAGTTAGTTGTACAAATTAGTTGGTCTTCTTCAAATATATCCTGAGGGAAAAAAAAAAGGAATTTACACTTTAAATGAAAATGGGGACTCATAACATTCTTCCTTAAAAAACAGCAGAAGTATACGGATAATACTCAGGGGAAAAAAAGAGATTTAAACCCCAAAACTATGTTGTAGACAAGACAAATTCTTCCCAACCCCTGAGCTTGGCTGTGATGTCCTTAAAACACACTTAATATGCAGCTACAAAATTTGCAAAGCAAACACAAGCTGACAAAAAGGGTTCCTCTAGAGAAACACAAAAAAGTGTCAAAGTAATGTACCAAAATCAGCATACCAAGACATAAAAAGGTTATAAAAATGTAAACTACTACAGCAATTTTTTTGCAGCAGAACCAGAGTTGCAGTTTATGAACAGCTTTGGTGGCAGTGACATTCTCTAATGTAGTAAATGGTTATTTTTTATATCTATTTTAGAAAATTAAAGCCAATGTCCTTAGGGAGAAGTGGTGGCATCCCAATTGGTGGGAATCTTCCCCACTTCTTCACCAGCCAAAGCAGAGAGAGGGGCGTGGTTTGCCTTCTCCAGTGACCTCGTTAACCTCTGCTCAGCACTAGAATAGCCCCAAATGAGCATTTGATGGCCCAGGTTTTGTCCTTTGGACTGTTCAGAGCTTTACAGTTTCCTTGGCAAATGCCAAATCTCAGCTCCATGGAGAGCTGGTTCCAGTGGTGGCAGAAGGGCAGGGCTGGATTAGAACTATTTTACAGTTACAGTGAAAAGCTCTCATTCAGAAATTGCTAAATACGATCCACGCTCCACAGACCAGCCCCCAAATAAACATTCCAGAGACAGAAACTAAAACCCAATATTCTGTGCCAGGACAGCCAGATAAGCATGAATAGTACAGAACAAACATAAAGTAAAATTATATTGATGAATTAGAGAGAGTAAAAAACTCACACTGTAATTCAACATATGTGGGTCTTTTGTAGGGAGAAATTATATATTGTAGGTTTATGGAATAGAAAGTAATAGCACCAAAGTTCACAGAAAAAGGCCTGAGAAATAGGGATTTTCTCCCAAACTGGACAGGAGTCCCAGTATCACACTGGGATGGAAGAAGTGCCCATGAGGAGTCTGGCAGCAGCTCCCTCCCCTCAACACACCCCAACCCCCCCAGTGACTGTGATGCTGGAGCCCCAGATTTGAAGGAAAACATGAACTCTGATTTACAGGCGAGCAATGAAAATGATCAATGACTCAGAAAATTGGCTCCAAAAGAAAAATGGAAGAGCTGGAATCAGTTATTTGAGCAAAGGCAGGATTATGCAGCCATGGAACTGGACACCTCAAATAGGAGCTTAACAAAGAAATGCTCAGTGCTGCAGAAAGGAAATTAGTGTGTGTGTATATATCTGTATCTCTGTGGATCATTCCTGTGCAGGAGGAATGACACAGGACTAACATCTCCATCCCTGTCCTATCCTAGGATAATACTCCAGACAACTAATTGCTCACTCCTGCATGTTGGGATGGAAATGGGATCCCTCCCCAGCATGAGCAGCAGTAAAACCCCACAGTCCCTGAATAACAGCCATGCAGTGGCTCTCTGTGTGCAGCAGCCCCACCTCCAGCAAGACTCCTGTGAAAAGCTGTGGGCTCCAGCTTGGCACAGCCATTTGGATGGCAGGCAGAGCTCATGGACACAGATCCACAAATGGAATTTCCTGGGAAGTTCTCTGGGTGCATACACACACATTGAGCATCCTGTACGTGAGCAGGAGTTTTCTTCCTGGGTTTTTCACTTGCCTTATCAGTCCCAGCCCCATTCAGACACCAACTGCACATTGGCAAGAAACCTCTGGCAAGGCTTGCCCAACATCCCCCAATCCCCTTACCCCTGTGTGCACAAATCCAGCGTGAGCAATGTCCCTCCTGACTGCCCTGCTCAGCCCCAGAGACAACAGACACCTGCTCAGAACAGAAGAAAATAAGAAAAGCAAAATATTTCTGGATATTCTCCCAGCATTGAGCAATCCCTGGCTGAGGGATTTCCTAAGAGGAGATACCTTTGTGTTCTCTGTTCCTGGTTAGTTTGCCATTAAAAAGCTGCGTTCTGGCTGCAGGTGAGCCTTCAGAAGCCCTAAAGCTCACAGGGGTGAGCTCCATGAGACACCTCCAGAGAAAATTTACCAACTTTTTTGTGTTTTGGAGTCAGTCAACTACAGGATGTCTCTTGGTTTTTCCCAATGAAGAGAAACAAGCATTCCTTTCTATTCTTCTCCCCACAAAGCACTTGTGATTTACAGAACAGAACTGGTTTGGACACAGCCCTGACCACCCTGGGACAGTGGAAGGTGTCCCTGTCCAGGGCAGGGGTGGAACTGGATGAGCTGTAAAGGTCCAGTCCAAACCCCTCCGTGATCCCAGCTACATCCTACACCTCCCCCATGGTCCCTGTCACATCCTACACCTGCTCTGGCTTTACTACACTGAAGAGCTCTGCTGTGTTTAAGAGAGGCGGGAAGAAGAATCACTCACCCCATTTGACATCCAGGACCAGCAGAGATTTAGACAGTCCCATAATGATTTTTCTGCTCAGGTGCCTATTCCTTTCCTACCAATTCCTACCATTTCATTTGGTTTTTAAGATCTTGCATTTTCCAAAGACCCGCATCTTCCAACTTCAGTATTTCACAGCCATGCCAAGCCCCAGGTCAGAGACCATGGCTACGTTACAGAAACTGGCAGAGCTGCATTTCTCTGCATAATCCATGTGCCGTGCATTGAACTCCACTGCCATTTAATCACCTGGATGTTCCTCACATCACAAGGTGTTCCCAAGGCTCTTCACCAGCACCATTTGTTTCCTCAACCCCAAAGAACTGACAACACCCCAAACCCCCTTTTCCACACTGAGAAGTGCAGACTCAGCTCCACACATAAAAACAACACCTGATTCCTCCTCTAATTTCCTATTAAACAACGAATGAATCCCTTTTTCCTGCAGGAGGGAATTCACTCTGACTGCCAGCACTGGTGTTTGAGGGTCTCAGTGAGTGACACTATCAGAAAGGTTCTGGGGAAGGAAGGGCAACATCCTGCAAAAGGTTCTCCATAGCAAAATGTGGCTTTTTTCCACACAGAATACACATGGATGGATTCGACCATCTATCAACACTGTATTTTATATTAGTTTTTGTCATTTTAACAGGTCCAGACATCAGATTAACTCACGCACAGTTTCCCAGATCTCCCCCAAAGGGCTTCTAAAACCCTCATGTCACACTGACCAAACCTCCTTAGTCTGATTTTTTTCAGTCTGCTGATTTAGGTGCTAGGTTACACAGCACTCTTGGGAACTCAGGATTTCACACTTCAACTCCTCGAGAAATGTGGAGTGAAGACCATCTGGTCCTGATGATTCCTCACTGTTCACTTCAGGGGTTTGCTCTGAAATAGATTTTACTAACACTGCAAGTTCAGGTACAGCCTCCCTCCAGCTCCCTCTCTATTTGCAAAGATAAAATCCAATTTAAGACAAAAGTCTCCAATGCTGCAGAGAACAGAGACAGCAGGAATTCACTTTCCTGCTTCAGGCCATCTTCTCACCCCTTTCTCCTCACACTCCACCATGTGCTGACCTTGTGCTGTCCCTGGCAGATGTCCCAGCTCTGACAGCCTTGGAAAAAACTATCACAAGATTTGTGTGTTATTAGCAAATGACTGAAAGTTTTGTATTAATTTACTTGCAAATAAACAGGAGAATAATAATTCCTTTCCCTTGTCCTTAGGAGATCTCTGAGGAGGTTTGGAGGTGCTTTTTCTCTTTCCAGTGTAACTTTTCACTGGTGTTGGGCACTCACTGTGAACACAATGCCACATGCCCAGTATTTGTTTAATCTCTTTGGCTCTGCCTTTGCTCTGTGTTTTTGGTAACCTTCCTCAAACTATTTTATTTTTAGTTAACTTCTATTACACAGATCCCCCTGTACAAAACTAAATGCTGATGGTGGTGAGCCCTGAGACCCTGATACATTTTAGGTTTGAGCTTGGATTCTCCACGTTTTCCATGACTCCAAGGCCATTATCTCTGGTGTGGGGTTGGGAGTGTTGATGTTTGGGCAGAGGCTGACGAGGCCTGGGCAGGGATGGACCCTCAGTGCCACGATGGTGCTGAGCTCCATCAGGACAGAGGAGTGAGGGAAGCTGGGGCTGGAGACCCTCTGTGTCCATACAAACACACACAACCCACCCCCTTGGCCTGTGCTGCCATGGAAGGGCTGCTCCTGGGGGACAAGCACACCGGGGCCCCCAAAGAGGTGCAGGAGCAGGAGCAGGAACAGCAGAAGGAATTCCTGTGTGGCTCAGGATGATGGACATCAGGTGTGGGCTGCTCCAACCCACAGCATCCCCATGGATCAGGGCTGTGTGCTGGAATCCCCACCCACTCTGTGCTCAGGGGGAGATGTGCCAGAGCTCCCTCAGCTATTCCCTGCAGGGATCAAACACTGACCTCTGTCCAAAGCTGCTTCCATAATACTTCTCAGAGGTATTTAGCAACAGGATGTGACACAATGGGCACAAAAATTAAGTCAAAAGTTCCACCTCACTGTGAGGAAGAGCTGCTTTCAGAACCCTGGAGCAGCTGCCCAGGAGGGTGTGGAGTCTCCCTGTCTGGAGACATCCCAAACCCACCTGGATGATCCTGAATGGACATGCATGGTCTCCAAGGCCAGCTGTTCTGTGAGTTTGCCTCAAGAGTATTTGGCCCCACCAGTGAGTGTGTGTGCTACACTAACCTAAATTGTGATGTTTTGCCCACAACAGAAGAACACACAAGTGAAAACTCAAACCACCTGTGGACTGAAGATGTACAAATTTACAGATTCTTCCTTCTGTGGGAGAGTTTTGGCCTCAATACCTTCTGTACTTCTCAGTTCCCTCCAGTGCTCTCAATAAAACCCCTCCATGACCACAGACATCTAAGACTGATTTCCTTCTTGTTCAGACTGAGTCCACCCTCTGTGGGAGGGCATCTCTGAAAACCTGCAGAGGCATGGGCTGGGATTAACCTGCTGCTCTCAGGGTGAACTCCTCAATTTAGGAGGAACTCAGACAAAGAGCAGATGACAAAAGAGATTTCTGTATGGAAATGAGAACCAGATGACATGGAAAAGCTTATCAACTGTAATAAACTAAAGCAGAGCTCACTTGATGCTTTATCACAGGGTATTACTGATTATCATTCTAAGCGAGCCTTTCCAAGCAACTTCTCGGGTGATTTTTAGAAGTAAAAACCTTAATCTAGACATCAATAATGTAAAACTGTTACATTCATTATTTCTCTGTTTTACTAAGCTCTCCTTCCCCAGCCCTTCTAGGAGAAATCTCGCCTGTTTGACCCTGAATCTACTCCAAGTACCATGGAAACATCTGAATAACAAGAACGCTCATCAAAATTTAAACTTCTTACAGCAGCGCCAAAGGCAATGAAATTTTTATTGAATTCCAGAGCCCTCGTTTTCCATACAAAGCTGAGCTGGAGAAGAGGCCTCAGACAGCCCTGAGCACGACAAGGCCCAGAGCCTTTGGGGCTTTTTTTCCCCATTTCCAGCTATTTCCAGGCAAAACCCTCAATCCCAGTTCCCGGCACGGTGCCTCTCGTGTCTGTTTAGATCCCTCCAAACAAAACCTCACCAGGGACCCTCCACCTACCCTGGGACTGCAGCACTGCTGAAATCACTGAACAATCAAGAGTTACTTCAGGATTTAAGGATGTTTATTCTGGATAAATATAGATATACAGGGTGGATACAGGGCCAAGTCCTGCCTCCACCCAGAATGACACTCAAACACCTTAGTAAGAAGTGCTTTATAACTGGATAAATTGCAAATATGTCACACTTTCCACTGTTATTTTCTTCCTTGAGTATTTAAAAAAACTCAAATCCTAAGTTTACAATTGTTCAAATAATTTTGATACATGAAGAGTAAAAAATAATACTGAGAGTAAAAAAGCAGTAAGAGTAAAAAATAATAATTATGAAACTGCTGACTTTGTCAAAGATGACAGGGAGATGCCTGGAAAGCAGAGAGGGACTGCAGGCTTACAAATGAATGGTCCTGGACGTGACAGTGCCCTGGAATCCCAGTCCTTCCCCAGCCCTGCCTCTCTGCTGGGACTGGGTGAACATTTCTGGAGCAAATCCAGTATTTGAGAGGTGACTGTGGCCCGTCAGCCCCTTCTCCAGAGCAGTCACAGCTCTGAAGGGACAGATTATGGGATGCACATTCTGAAAAATCAATGCTGAAGTGTCTCACACTGGGCACTAAAACAGCTGGATACATTTCCTCTTAATTTTTCTGTGTCCCAGTCAATTTTTTAAATGGATTCAATGCCACTTCATTTCAGCAGAGAGCAAAAATACATTCATTAGTGGTTATGAATGATTCAGGTGCCATGCAGCTGAATACCAAAACAGGAATAAATATGGATTTGAACCGAGCATTATAAATAAATCATGGGACTATCCCCTGCATAAGGAAAAATATCAAATATTGAATATTTTCTCAATAAAGTAGCACTGTGAAGTTTGTGCAGTGCACAAGGCAGTGAGATCCTGGGGAGAAACAGCAGGAGAACAGGTATTTAAGAATTTCCTAACTCCATCCCATAAGAAGGGGAAGAGGACCTGACAAATTAAAGACAGCAATCCTTGACATCCCGTATCTTTGAATATTTCCCAGTGCAGCCCTCACAGTGGGGAGGTTAATTTGTGTGCTGCAGACTGAGGAGCTCCAAAGGCCAGGAAGGACACGCATTTTAAAATCAGTTCAAATATTAAGCTGTTAGTTCACTGAATACAGATTGCCTCAGATCATTTGGGGAAAAGACAAACTAGGGATGGGAACAGTAAAAATAATTTATGGGATCAACTAAGCCCCTCTGATGTTCACCAATTGCTGCTGCCAGATCCAGGCACAACCTGGCACTAGAAAAAAATCACTTTTTCCAGATCAAGTTCAAAAGAAAATACAGAGAGTTACTGCTTTTCCATGTTTTTGTCTTGTAATGACACAAATTCTGCAGCCTGGCTTTACACATCAATTCCAATTCCTTTCCAGCTCAGTGAATGCAGGCCCATCTTCACATCAAAGTCCCTTCTAATTTACAAATCCCAAAAATAACCTTAATTACAACCCACTTCAATAATAGCTTCCGCGTAAGGAACAAGCAAACAAGACTCTGCAGCCTGAAAAGAAACAACTCAAAGGACTCACTAAAGGCCCAGATAAACATGCCTGGAATAAGGGTGGACTGGCTCAGCCTTTCCCATGGAAGCTGGGAAAAGAAAAAACACAGAAATTTAACAGATTGGCACAAAATTAAGAAAAAAGGTGCTGTTCTTCTCAGAGCCATGGGATGAGGAGGATACAAGATGTTTACATGGGGGAGTGGGAGAGGAAAATGGACTAAAGAAATCCATGGGGGATTCATAAATAATGGAGAAAGCACTGAGGAAACCCCAATCTGCCTGGAGAACGAGACATTACTCAGGGGAAATAACAACTTTACTTAAATCCCCTCAGCCATCTGCCCCTGGACACTGCCAGAAATGGGATCCTGCAGCATTCCCTGTCCCTGGGCCACCACACCCTGCCCGGGTGTCACCATCCAACAGGAGCTCCTGGGCTGCTCCACCAAAAGAGATTCTCATTTCCCTTTCATGGTTTTGTTATTTTTAAGTGGATTCTAATCACTGGAGTACAGAAAGATACAAAATAAACTTGGAGCAATCTTTGTAAACTGTGCCATTAACTGCACAAAAATCTTCTAATTAATCTTTCAGCTTTCCAGGATTACTGAAGGTGGAATCTGGGGCTGTTTCTTCCCACACTGCAGAGGTACAAATCTGCCTTTACAATCTCTTATGTTGAAACCCAGCACATGAGGCCAGTGATAGCAGCAGGAATTCAGAATGGGAATTCAGGAAAGCACAGACTCCAGTAATGTTCTTTTTTCTTACATAAAATCCAGTAATTTGGGTTCATTAAGGTAAAGAAATTGAGACAGGTATTAGGGATCAGGTGCACACCTCAAATCCAATGAAGTTTTTAATATTTAATCTTTTCTCACATGTGACAAACTTTTTTTCTCTCAAAGAGAGACTGCAGAGCATTCACACATTTAAACTACAAATTAGTAACAGTTAAAAGCTTAAGAAGTTCTAAGAGTCTCCAGTACTCGATTTCAAATTAGTAAATTAAACAGTGACCACTTTAACAGAGGCAAAGGAGCCTCCCTATAAAAACACTGGTCAATAATTCTAAAAGAGTACCTTAGAATAGTATTTTTGGCCAGGTGGTGCAACAACAGATCACTGCAAGGGAAAGAGTTCTTCCAAATGATGTTTTACCCATCTGAGCTGTTCCAGGCAAACCAAAGAATCTTTTAGGTTGGAAATGACCTTCAAGATCATCAAGTCCCACCATTAACCCAGCACTGCCAGATCCATCACTAAACCACAGCCCCAACTGCCACATCCAGAACTCAAATATTCCCTTAAGTCCGTAACCTTTTCCTGCACTTCAAAGAATGTTCTCTCTTCCTTGGAAAACAAAAATCAACAATTACAATCCCCTGTGAAACTAAAGAAGCCAAGTTCCAGTTTTCCAAGAGAAGCAGCTTAACATTTGAACCCACAGTCCTTTACCCCAGTACTGCAAGTCCTGTGGTTGATGTGATGACAGAGCTCTAGCAACAGCACCAGCAGCCCACAGACACCCTTCAGAGGCTCCATAAAAGCTTTTTTATCTTGTGCTCCAGCACTTGCTCACACCCCGGGGAATTTTACAGGAGTTAACAGGTTAATTGTGGAAAGCCACGCTTCTCCTGCTCCCAATTCTCCACATGTCTGCCTGGCCCATTCCAGCTGCAATCTAAGCAGCAGCAGGGAGATCAGCAGCTCTGAAATCACTCCTCTAATGGTTAATCACACTAATGATCGTTTAAGCAAATTAGCAGAGCAAGAAGCATGCACCGTGCAGACTGAGTGTGTGACTGGGAGCAAAAGCACAGGCAGTGCCAAGGACAGAGCCCACAGCTGCTCCAGCCCCAGAAATCTGAGCTGAGGGAACTGAACCTCCTCCCCAGCCCCACTAAGCCTCCAGTGGTTCTTTTCCTTCCCACTCCAGGCAAATTCCCAATGAGCAAAGCAACATTTCAGCTAATTATTTAAAGCACAATGATTTGAGCCTTATGGTTTCTTCTGCAGCCAGGAGAACATAACAGGATGATGGTCACAAAGTCTTACTTTTCTACTATCACTGGAAGCACCTTCCTAAAATGCAGTTTCTTTTCTATGTGACATCTTAGGTTCTGCTACAGGAACCAGGCAAAAGATAAACACTATAAATCAGAGCTGTGTTAGTGTTGACATTGTCAGTAAACAAAGTTATTAATTATACATGTACTGGGAAAGCTGAAGAAAAATTATTTGCCCAAAGGGGAAAGGAAAGGCAAAATTATATTTTAAAAGATTCTCCCCAAAGCGTGGCACACAGCTTATAGTAAATCATTAGAATTTAGTGAAATGTTTGTGCTGCAGCCCTGACTCAGCTCTCAGAGCCGTGAGCTGCTATAGACTCACCTCAAAAGAGACTTGCAGTACAGAAAAGTGACGTATTTCAAGTTCTATTTCAGCCTCTTTGGTTCTTCCCTGTGCACAAAGCCTCCTTGAGCTTCCAGCAGCTCCATCCCTGTCACAGAGCCATGGGGTGGTGGGGAAGGGCCAGAGCCAACCCCTCTGAGCCTGGCCTTGGACACTGCCAGGGCCAGGGCAGGCACAGCTTCCCTGGGCACCCTGTGCCTCCCCACCCTCCCAGGGAAGCTGTTGGCCACAATTCCTCACTCACCCAGTGGTACATCCACCAAATCCATGACTCCAAAGACTGGGATCACCCAGGGAGGGTCTGATGCTTTGCACAAGCCCAGGGAGATGATTCTGCTGCTCTTCCCTGACTCGTCTCCTCATTTCCCTTTGTGCTTTCCTGCAGTTTCCAGCAGGATCTGCTCCATGACCCTGCTGGGCACCGAGATGGCACTGACAGCCCTGTGGTTCCCTGGGTCTTCCAGGAACATTATTCCATCAGGATAAACAAAGAGCAATAATTTGAGGTTGGAGCTCCAAACCACTACAGAGCTCACTGAGTTACAGAACACAAAGCAGAATTATTTCCAAAGGCTGCCAAAACTAGCATTTTTTTGAGCAATCTTTGTAAACTGTGCCATTAACTGCACAAAACTCATTCCAGTCTGCCATGTTTCTATGGAAAATATACATTGTCCAGCCTAAGGGAACTGCTCCTTGTGCTTGCTGATCCAGCTCTTGACAGACAAGCAGCACTTTTTGGGAAGGTTTTGCAACCTGCATGACTACACCCACTGCAGGCAATGGAAAGAGAAATCCTGAGCAATCTTGCATCCTGTGCATGAAACTATCAGTGATGGGGAGGTTTCAGGGAGCCTTCCAAGTGCTGTAACTCAGGATGAGCACAAACCCCCTTTTATTCTAATTTTGTTCACAGAACCAAGTGCTTTACCAAAGCTAAAACCATCTGATGTGACAGACACACAACCTGGGGAGTGGCACTTCCAGAGCACAGGGTGCTTTGAGGTACCACAGTACAGCAATTTATATCCTCACCTGCAAAGTGCTTTGTTTGATGTTATATTGAGATTACATTTAAGCTCCTAAGGATGTGAAAAAGAGAGATCATAGATGCAACCTTTGAGTCAGCACTTGAAAACAAACAAGACTGCAGAGCTGCCAGAATTCAGGACTGGTTAGAAAAATATTCAATATAAAAATAATGTTCTGCCCTTCATTAACCATTAACCAGCCCACTTTGAGCCTGGTTTCCTTTGTCTCAGATCCTGTTCCCATTTCCCTCCAGCCTGCACCCAGCAGCTCTCTGGAGAGAGCACCTTGAGGAGCACAAAACACCTTTGTTAGGCTGCTCACACCTGCCTCCAAGGCTTCCCATCTCCTCCAGAACACTGCAAGTGTTTAACTTCCACTGGCATCATAACCAAACCCTGTTTACTCCAGGAACCCAAACCCCACCGTGGTTTTCCTTTAAATTATTCTCCTCACGAAGACAAACTAATTAACTGCAAGACTGCGTGGGGAATCAGCCACCACAGATAAGAGTCCTCCTCCTTCCCACAAATTACTGGATTGTTTCATCTCTGCAACTTTGGGAGAAACTTCCCTGCCAAGGACTAGAGTTTGGATAATGAGACATCCAGTAATGGCAATATTCTGGTTCCCATTAGAGAAATCAATTATCTGCTGGATGAGAGTCAGCTTAACCATCATAAAAATTTAACTTGAAAGAAAGTCTGTGTTCACTTTATGGTATGGGCTCTCTCTCAAGACTGATTGATGTGTGGTGTTCCTCAGCATTTCCACTTTAACATCACCCTCAGTTTTCATCACGAAATTTGGTGGTGTGAAAACAGTGCAAAAGTTTCTGCTGAAATGGAAAAAAAAATTAAATCACATAAACTCAAAAATTAAACTTGGAGCTTGATTCAATCAATTAAAATGGAAGGATGACCCTGATGCACAGAGAAAAGTACTCACCATTTAGGGCACAACTCCTATAAAAAGAGTCTCACTTAGAGGCAAAAGGCATTTTAATGAGCTGCTTAGTTCACACATTCACATTTCTTGGAAGTCTCTGGCATGTGCAACTTAAAAATTACTACTGAATCTTTCAGCTTTTAGCCTGCAATTGAAATTCTGTCATCTCCTTTTGCTGGGGAATAAAAGCAGTATTAAAACCCCTATAGCTTATCTCTAGTACAGACATCTACTCTATCCTTGAGTCCTTACAAGCATCCAAGACACTTGGGACCATGAGCCAGCTGGGCTGACCTTTCCTACAGCATTGTATGAAAAACACATTGCAAAAAGAGTAAATCCTGAGCTGGGAAAAGCTTGTTCCAAACTAAAAAGCACATTTTTACTTTGGAGACCAAAAAAAAGCCCCATCCCTAAATATGAACCTTGGGCAAAACCTTCATTTTCTGGAACTGCCTGTCTAGGCCAAAGGTACAGCCTCAGATTACACTGTTTTAAAAGCCATTTTTGGGGAAAAGGGTTTCTGTCCCTAAAGCAGCAGCTGGTTCAAACCCCTGTGAATATGATCCTCATTTATTAGAAACTCTGGCCGAAAGAGAAACCAGCCTTTCCAATTCCCTCAGTTCAATATCAGTTTCGACATTGTAGATATTTAAGACACAGCTGCTTAATTTAGTAACATTTTCATTATCCCCAAGGATTCCTCAAGAACATTTACAAGGAAAACCATTTGTGTGAATGCTATGGGTTACTGATCATTTGGTTTTGTCTTTCTTAATGATTTTTTTATAAATACATATAGCTCATAAAGAGTTTTTTTTTAAATTCCGCATGCATCTCATCTTCCTGGCATGTGCAGTTCTGGATCTTACCTCCCAAACCCACATTTCATTCCACTATGGACATCATTCCAAAGGATCTCATCCCTGTCCTCATGAAACCCTGCCCATTTGGGGGCTGTTTTGTAACTGTTTTTCAAAAAAAGGATGATGCATGTATGATGTTCCATTTGAAAGCTCTGCAGCACCTCTGTAACACAAAGCCAACTTTTCCAGACATAATCAGACTGTGCAGGGAATTCCAGCTGTTTCATGTACAAGAACCTCATGATTAAAGCTTGTCAGGTCTTTGGAAAAGAGACTTTATAAGATGAAGAGCCTCCCCTGCAGCAGGATCCTCTGGGGCCTGCACACCCCATGGTCCTGGGGATGGTCCATACAGAGACGTGATCCCTGTCCTCACCACCAGCATTGTCCCAGGATCATCCCAGCCTTCTCCTGGCCACAGGGATCCCTGTGCACAGGCACAGCACGAAGCTCACACAGCAGCTGCCCCTGGGAAGGTGGGAAACCTTCCCAGCCCTGAGCTGCCGAGGGCCTGCCTGCAACGGGGCAGCAAGGCAAAGATCATGGCCTGGCAGGGCTCCCCTGAGCTTCTCCACATTTCACTGCTCTCTGACACCAGCATGGAATGTTAAACATCTGCACTGCCACCAGAGAATCCTCCTTTAAATTCCAGCAAAGCTCATTGGTGACTTTTGGAAATAGAGCTAAAGGAAACAAATGGCGGTGTCCCCAGTGAGAACCATGGCAAGATCTCTTCACGTGGCAAGGGCTGGACAAATGTGCCTGCTGGTCTTAGAAAAACATCAGGATAGACCAAAAAACCTGCAAACTTACAACAGGCCAGCTACAGGACAAGATTTAGACACTGAGCAGGTAAAGCAGAGGTTGTGTTGAGCACAAGCCCCATGGAACAGAAATCAGGTCACAGCCTTGACCCCAAGAGTGGGACTTCTGCATGATGCAAAGAACATTTTGGGGAAGTTTACCCTTAGTATTAAAAATTACACCTCTCCTGAAGATGGGCTCTTCTGGTGTCCAGGTACATTCTGAGCAAGTGATGTACCCTTAAAATAATGCTCCTCTGTCCTTCCTCTCCCAGATACCTGAATATCTGTTTGTAACTTTACCACCAGCAACACTTGCCTTGAACACAAATGTGAGAGGCAAGAACTCCCAGTTAGCTGAATTCACAAGTAAACTGTGAACTCCACTGACATTAAACTACACTACAAGGAGCAACAGTGAGGACTTTCAGAAAGCTTTTTCAGACAAACAGTGAAGTGCAGGGGTATAGATCCAAATTCCAGAGAGTTCAGCTCATCCACCTTCCCCACACCAGACTCCTGGATTCACTGCCCTTGTTTGCACCACTACAGAAAAAAGGTCACTAATTACTCATTACATTTTCAGGGCAAGAAATAACTCCTATGAACTCCTATGTTGGTTTTACTTTCAAGAGCTTCCCCAAGCAGCACACTCTGAGACCCCCAAAAAGGACAACACTTTGTCCTCCACGTGAGCCTCTGACAGCTTCAGTATCTCCTGAATCTCTAATTGAGGGGCAGCCCATTATCAAATACACCACTGAGCTTAATTAGAGAGGGAAATCGATGAAGATCATCTAGAAGGTATGAGAAAGGTCTGAGCAATTTTCAGTGGTGGTTCAAATTTCTTCTCTAGAATTGTTTCCAATAATAATGAAAGCTTAATGCAAAAATAAGAGTTACCCAGACATATTACTCTGCTGCTGCAGGACTTAATGTGCTTTGCAAACAGCTACAATTTCTGGGGCCGGATGGCATCAGCTTTTGTCAAAGCAGCTGCCCCCAGAGAACCCTGGAAAACAAGCCCAGGATTCTTCACATTCAGGCTCTTCCTTCTGCAGCTGTCCTGGTTTTGCTTAAAAGAAAGTCTTGACTTGCCTCACACATCCTGGCACATTCTCATTTTATTTTAATAGTCAGTCATATGTTAATAGATGTATAATCACAAGTAGTTTTTAAGCCAAAATCTTCAATTAAAAATTTAAAATAATTACCCGCCATGAGCAAAGTACTATAGAGCCCATCCCAGCAAGGGCAAAGGCAACAGGGAAATCAAGGTGAGGCAATCCTGCCAATGCCCCCAGAACACAGAAATCACTGTTCCCTGACACTGCAGGACCAACACTCCAAAATACCTATTTTCTGCTGGAATAAAGCTTTGCTATTGCTGTAAGCCTTGTCGGCTCTACTGAAAGCATTTCCAGCACTTCCTTCTAAAACACAAAGTGGACAATTCCATCAAAACACTTCAGCATTTGGTTTTTTCCATCCAGTTTGCTCTGGCAGCACAAACGAGGCCGTGATCAGCCAACTGCCACCTGCAATCTCTGATTTATCCTTACAGATACCCTAAAAGAAGCTTCTCTTGTTTGATTTTTAAATTTGGTTACATTAACACAGTGAGACATTTAGTGCACAATACTTAAGATACACTATCAGACACTGAATGCTGTCCTAGACAACTCAGAAGTTGACTTTCTGGTATTCCAAAAACTCACTGAAAGGCAATAACAAGCAACAGCAAAGTGCAGCTCTCACTCTTCTCCCACAAACACAGGGATTTATTCATTTTAGAGGCTTCAGACCTGCCATGTCAATTTTATAGGAGAAGGAAAATTTCTCTTTGGTTTATGATTTTCTGGTTCATTATTAACTGCAGTAAATATTTCAACAGGCACAGAAAGTGCCCCCAAGCTGCTGGTCCCCACCCCAGCACCAAGGCAGGCCACAGGAAGCCCCTGTGGTGACCTCACTCAGTCCCAGCCCCTGCACAAACCCCCAGGGCACTGGGCACAGCCATAAATGTGAAATATTGCCCAGATGAAGGCTGAACTTATGACCTCCCCAGTATTTAACTGCCACTCTGACTCTCCCAAGCTGAGCAGATTAAATACAGTAACTACCTGTTTCCCCAGCTCTGCTGTCATCACTTCCCACTCTTATCTCAGGGAAATGCTACAGATTCTTTCATGGCTGGGGAGAGCAAAACAAATTTTTCCAGTGCTCTCAATTCATTACAGGTGTTGTAAATAACCTGGCAGCAGACACAGCAAGGGGACAGCACTGTCACTACAGACAAGAGAGAAGTGACTTTTCAGGCACCAAATTCTTGCCTCCACCATGGGCAATGTCCTGCCCTTGCTTGGCCTGGACTGTGGTGACACCAGCTTTTGCGCCCCAGGAAAACCAAGGATGTCCCTTCCATATTCTGTGATATTCTGGGTACAAAGGTGTGGGAAATATTAAAGGTAAGAAGGCTTTCAGAAAGCTGTGAAAGCACGCCCCAGAAACAGAAACAGCAGAAGAATTTAGAATTAGCTGCAATAGCAAAGTTTGAAAGTAGGAGAAGTTACAATAGTACATCAAGCAAGGACACGAAACAATAGTCTTACGTTTGGCTAGGATAGACCTTAAGACTGCAGAAAAATAGTTCAGCAAGAGAGTAGGAAGTTTTAAGCTTAATAATGGAATATTGGTTATTGTTAATAGAAAGCATCCAAGCACTGTTTGAAGCAGGTGTAAGTGTGCTTTCAGTGATTGGCTAGAACAATTGTCTGTAAATTTTAGCAATGTGCTATTGGCTGGAAAACTTTTAAAATGCCCTGTCACAAAGGAATCTTCAGCTGCTGCTGGCAGATGTGACCTGTTGCAATCCTTCAATTGTCTAAAATCCTGTTATGAGGCTGATGCCCCAACAAAAGTTCAAGGAACATTTACCAGTGGTCTTGTCCCGTGTGCTCAAAGCCCCAACACACAGAGGTGCACACACTTTATCCATTCAGTGTCTGGCCCTGCCTCAGTTGTGGACAGGATTCAGCAATGTACAGCTTAAGGGGCTGGGACTCTCCCAGGAACAGGTGTTCCCTGGGACATTCCCTGTTCTCTTCCACATGAAACCACTTCCCAGATGCAGCAGGCCAAGGTTCAGTGTGTGACCAGTGGGTCCATGAAATCTCCCATTTGCAGATGCACAGGATCACTGGCTGGGTTGGGTTGGGAGGGACCTGACCAACCTTCCCATTCCTGACCAACTTCCCCCCTGTCAAGGGCAGGGACACCTTCCACTAGTCCAGATTGCTCCAAGCCCCATCCAGCCTGGCCTTGGGCACTTCCAGGAATGGAGCAGCCAAAATTTCCTTCCAAAGTTAAGGAAACTTGACTTTACCTTGACTTTACCTCCTAGACACACAATGCAGATGAAGAGACTGAGGACAGAAATTTGTGTAGAATTCTGGACTCTTTAGTACCTTTCTAGTCAAGTTAAAGGTCATTTTCCTGACTCAGTACTTCTGTGATGTATGTAGGGAAATAAATTCCAATCGTTTTTTAAGCCCAACATTAGGGCAGTAGAAGGCTCCTCTAGCACCTTTTATTTATGACACAAGGGTTCAAATATTTCCAGGTATGTGAAACTGGTGATACCCTTAAGTGTCACCAATAGGATCTGTGTAAGTGCGCTGAAGGTACCACTTACCCATCTGAAAAATTGAAATTGAAAATGGGGATAAGCCAAAAGTAACAGAAAAATCCCAGGAGCCCCCAGGATTGATGACTCTACAGTCCAATATAAGTTGGAATAAACTTTCCCCAATCACCTCCCTTTGTATCTTACACAAACCCACACTAAAACTCAGGGATTTTCCTGCCAGCTGAGCACAGCCTCAGTGTGACACACCAGAGTGCACCCTCCCCCAGGGATGGTCAGGAATTTCATCCCCACTGCCATGGAAAGAATATTACAGTGGCCAGCACCACACCAGAGACACTCCTTTGCTTGCAGGGATTTGTATCTTTGTCAGAGTACACAGAAAAGCTGGTCATGGAGCAAAGTGACCTTTTAAGAGCATTCCTCTGAGTCCATGCATAAGTCAAACTTACAAGTGGATAAAGCAGGTTGTTTCTGCCTGCAAATTTCAGCCAGCCCATACCTGGCACTGCCAGGAAATCACAGTCCAGAGGCAGCCACAGGAACACCTCTCCAGTTTCACTGCCCTAACACTGCCAAGCAGTGGCATCCCCCCCCTTGGCACAGAATTCCATGTCTAATCTACCATGGGGAAGCGCTATTAGAAGGAAAAAGATTGGCTGCCTGAGCACAACCCCCAGTACAGAGTGAAACCTGTCAGAAAAAACAAGGGCTTCAAGGAGAGCTGCAGAAAAATACAGAAGGGAGTTACAACCCAAAAAAATTGATTTCTTGTCTGAAACACTGCCAGACTAATTTCCAAGAATGGCAGAAAGAACTTAAATTAAGCAAAATCATGCTGTTATTAGGTGGGGAGAGATGACAATTTCTTTGGTCTAGAAGAAAATGATCCAGGGATCAGGTAACAGTTATTCAAGCTATTCAACCCTGCACCAAACTACAGTAATGCAGAAATACAATTACTCCCTACAGTGACCTCTTAAGGAAAGGAGAATTAAGATTAGAACTAAGAAGTAAAATCAGAAATGTCACTATCCAAAATGCACTCTGTAGAATCTTTAATCTATTTTAATATTCAACCATAAAG
This sequence comes from Sterrhoptilus dennistouni, assembly GCA_013397095.1. Lineage (NCBI taxonomy): Eukaryota > Metazoa > Chordata > Aves > Passeriformes > Zosteropidae > Sterrhoptilus > Sterrhoptilus dennistouni. Next base: position 1,036,967 of record VWZU01002217.1, on the reverse strand, counting down.
GATTTTCTTTCCAGTGCCAGGTGTATAACAAAAAATCAGCATGGAAGGTCTGGCAGAACACATTCTAAATCTTCACAACCAAATGAAGAAATCCTTTACAATTTCAGATAAGGAGCAAAAGAATTGTGTTCAGTTCACTTTCATCCCCAGGTGACCTGGCTGGATGTCCTGCACTAAGGCTCTTCTCAGCTTTATCTATGACCTGCTTAATTGCATCATATCATTACTGTTATTAATTGCTGTCACTGCCCATAAAGCACAAAACCAATTCTGTAAAATAGAGAGGCTGGAACTGAATTAAACACAGCACACAGTGAGCTGTTTGAAGCCACTGTAAAGGGTTCTGAAGCCTCAAGCTCAGAGTATTTCTGAAGCCAGAGCATCAAATCTTTATTCTTTCAGCCAAGATACAAGGTAAAAAAATACGTGGGGTTTTCTGCATGCCCAGATTGAGTCTGAGCCCTTCCTTTTGGTCAGAAAACCCTTCCTTTTGTCAAGAGAAAATCCTTCATTTATGGATGTTCAATGAATAAATTTCTCCCCTCAGAATTACTTTTTAGACCAACTTTGTAGCACCACAGTCCACAGCAAACCAAGTCAGTTAAACTCTTCTAAGGACCCTGCATATGCCATGAAACTCAAGAGAAAGAACTGGAAACCCCTACTAGGGTCCAATCAATAGAAAAGACAGATTTCCTCATGGAATGTAAGAAAGGCAAGGAAGGCCAACTTTTATCTAAATTTTTTCCCCACTCCTTACCAGTTCTATTTTCTTTGCTTACTCAGTCTGCTTTATTTAGTTTTTTATGTATAGCAAAATGCTTTTAAAACTACATTATCAATATTTCAGTGCTTTTTCTGGTAAAAATAGCTTGCAAGAGTAAGCAAAACAGTTACACACACAATAAACCAGCATATTACCAAATATCTCTGCTTTTATCTTCTCAAAAGCTCATTGAAAACAACAACATATTTAAGGATTATGAAAAATGCATTAGAGATGTCCTTTCCAAAGACAACCAGGCTGCAGTATCACAGGTTGACTTCCAGATGGGATCAGCCAAACTGTGGCCTTGGTCCTCTTTCAAGTATATGACATTTAATACTACAGGAGCAGATAGAGCAGCTTTAAGCATCCTCAGGTTGTCTTATATAAGCACGTTGCTCATTTGGCTATTTCAGAAATCATAAGCAGTTTGGATAATAAATCAAAGTAACAACATTTATAACACTACTGGAGGGGGGCTCGGTTTTTAATGGGGCACAGAACCAATCACAGAATAAGCTTGGTATTAAGTCATCTGGAGAAGTGTTCTCCGTGAAAATTAAATTAAAAGTGAAATTATATTTAATTAAAAGTGAAAATTAGAATCTCTGACCCACCTTGGACTGCCAGCTCAGCCTGGGCCTCCAGCGTGTCGTTGCCACTCTCGGCGATGCAGGTGAAGGTCCCGGCGTCAGCCTCGGCCACGTCCCGGATCTCCAGAACCCCTCCGGGCAGCAGCTGGAAACGCCCAGACCTGCACACACAGGGACACTGTCACACCCCACACCCCTGGGATCCCAGCCCTGGCCAGACCTGCACACACAGGGACACTGTCACACCCCACATCCCTGGGATCCCCCCGGCCAGACCTGCACACACAGTGACACTGTCATTCCATGGACATCACCCCAGTGTGGGACACAGTGGAGTTTATAATTACACCATCACATCCCACACTGAAAATTAAGTTCAACCCTATCAATTCCACAATAGCAGCTCATCTTTCTGCACTTGCAGCTTCACTTGTTCTTAATTAAATGTGATCCAAGGTATTTAGTCAAGAGCAGTCAGAACTGAAGAAAAATGAGGTACTGTAATCACATAATTAAAAAAAAAAGGCATTTTGCAGTTCCAGCTGGAATGACTGACTGCTCAGAAAGCTGAGGGAAGTAAAGCAGGAGAGACTGTGCCTTTACAACACAAGGACAGCAATGCACATTAGTACAGGAATTGAATTTCTGTGAAAAGGTAAGCCATCCCTGAGAGATTAAATATTTCAGAATAAGATACAGGTGAAAATAAATTTAAAATACAGATTCATCAGGTGACAAAGGGTCTGTACAGAACCTCCCCCTCTAACCTGCAAAGGGCAGGGAAGGGTTTCTAACCCAGCCCTTATCTGCTTTTCCTGCTAAATGGGACAGATAAAGGTGGCATTTCATACTCAGTGCAGTACCCTCAGCCTCCAGCCCTTCACCTGATACAAATTTGTACATGACTTGTTGGCTTGGAAGAAGTGCAGGGAATTTGAGTGAAGATATGAGTTTGAAAAATCCTATTAAGAGTTTTCCCAATGCTGGGAAAAATGTCCCAGGCTTGCCTGGGAATGGCACTTCAGACATGCTCTAAAACCAGGCCTAAAGAAAAACACCAAGTAAGACAAGCCTGGACCTTGACACATGCACCCATGAAATTTCCTAACTTCTTTTATTATGTGAAAGAGCTGCTTTGACTTTTTGTTTTTGCAGCAGGGAATGTGCTGCGGGCTGGGATGAAAGCAGGGAGCTGGATCTGCCAGGGACAGGGGGACAGGAGCAGGGAAGGAGCTGTGCCCCATGAACTGCCACTGTCACATCCTGAAGGAATGATCCAAGGCCATCAGCATGTCCGTGACATTTTGAGGACATTAATGCCTTTTCCAGGAGATCCACTGTTACCCCCTAAAACCAACAGGTGCCTTAGGATGCTCCTTTCCCACTGCCAGCCTCTGGAAAAGTTACTGCCAGCAGTGAAGATGTTACTAAAACTATTAAAAACTATTCCTCCTTGTCACTTTAGTTTGTCCTAGGGGATCTCACAGACTGCTTGTAGTATTGGAATATTTATGGGAATTCTCCTGTTCAGCCATCTCAATATGTGCCATGTTTATATTCCCTTTGATTATTTTCCTCCAGAAAACCCAGAGTTGAGTTCCATTTCCCAATAGGTGATTCAGTGGAAGTTTAATGGAAGAAACAATTAATCTGCCAGACTCCTTGGTGGTTCCCTCTGTATGAATCAGCCGTGGAAAAATCCTGGCCTTAAAGGAAAGCTGCTTTTGTAATAAAGCAAAACATCTTAATTTTGTAAGGACAATGAAGCATTTTCACAAAAGAGTGAAGCAATCGGATTTCAGACACTGGAGACAAAGAATCAGCTTAATATAAAAGCGATAACATAATTTGAAGTGTCATTAAAAACAACAAAGATTGATCACTCAGATGTCAGGAAAGAGGAAAATCAAATTCCAGCCTTTTATATGCATTCCATACAGCCCTCACTTGCACCCCATAACATACAATTACTGAGCTGCTCTGGATGCCTCACTCACAGGCTCTTTGTGTTTCATTATCACAAAATATAGTGAGCCTTTATTAATTTACTGTAGTCAAGCTGTCACTTATACCCTGAGGTTTGGGCCTTTCTTCCCTCTTTTAAATTACTATTCCCCAAACATCTTATAATCTATTTGCTGTCTCAGTAAGTACAGCAGATAAAATTAGACAGTAAATTAGATTATTTTGTAGGATCTACTACCAGAAAAATCTCTGTAATTACTCTGTTATGCTTAACCTTTCCTGAGCTGGGCAAGTGTACGAATGACTCAGAACCCTGCAAACAGAAATGTGTAATAATGAGAATATCACACATTTGTGGGAAAACTGTGCTTTAGGGATGTGGACGTGATGATCATACAATCACTGACTCCATGTGAGCACAGCCAGCAGAGCAGACATGAACATGGCACAAGTGCCCTCAGCTGTCATCCCCTCACTGTAGGAAAGTATTTATTACCTGGACAACCATGTTTCTGCAGGAGTTCTTCAATTACAAGGAATTTTGCTAAACTGAACAGTGCAAACTTGCTGCACAGCTTGCTGGACTTTACAGACATTCAAATGTTATTGCTCAAGTCCTTTCAATGGCTTCGTTTCAGCTGAACCAGCTCAGCTATTGCAGCTTTTTCTGTGATACCTGCATTTGTTCCTTCTCCCACAGACATCTCACAGTATAAATGAAGATACACAATAGATGCTGTTGGAGCACACACTGACCCACACACTGCAAAGTCTTCAGAGCAGATCATCTTCCAGACATTTCTCTGTGCCTGTGTCCCAAGCTCTGGGGACAAATCTACCTGGGCAGTCACCTGGAACTTCTCTTTCCAAGTCAGGAATTGTCAAAAGCACAAAGTGACTCCTGCACTTGCTGAAGAACAGACCCTTCACACGGCAGGATCCTCAGCCAGACTAGAGACTGAAATAAAAAATATTCACTAGGAAAGAAAGGCTCCAAACCTGAAGAGCTACTCAGCCTGAATGTAACACCTCCATTCCAACCTTCTGTACCAAGCAGTGCTGGCACTACAGGACATCTTACTTTAGGAAGTTTTCCATAAAGGGCCTAAGATTTACTCCAATAACTTCACACTTCAGTGCCTTCCCTGCTTCCTTCCATTTCCCTCAGCATTCTCCACATTCCTGGCAGAGATACTACTGACTGGGAGTGCATGGAGCCAATCCAGCTGGAAAAGCAGGGGGCTATTCCCAGTGCTGAGCCCAGGGATGGCGTCTGTCCATGTGCCAATGGTCAAGACCAACCAGTGCCCACCTTCCACCGTGGATCACACACAAGGCTGGAGCCTTCCTTTGGATTTTGGAGCTCTAAATTGGAGCTACATCTCAACTTAGAGCTGGGTTTAGTCTTTTCCTTTCTTTACAGACAGGGGAGTTTTGGGGAAACTATAAAATATGAATATTACAAGCTGGACCAGTGAACCAATTCAAGGGAAAGCTTCTCAGTCTTTAGTGGCATTCTTTATGGAAAACCAAGAAGTCAGCAATCTCTCCATCAGATTTCTTTAAAAATCTTCAAGTTAATGTGTTTAGAAGGATTCCTTGGAGTTCTAAGAACCTTGTTCCAATGGAAACTTGGAGCACTGAGTTAGCTTCCGTTTCTCACCCAACACCCAAAGCTTCTTTCTCTCTCACATTAATTTGGAAAATATTTTATCACAGCAACTAATTTCACAATATATTGCATTACAGGCTGTCTGAACAACTGCCAAGGCTGCCATCACTCAAGTTTACTCATATTTATCCATTAACACAAATCTTATTGCAGTCTTCAACAAATAATCCATCAAATTTAATTGCCTTTCCTTTTCTCCAGATCTTATAACAAATATTTAATACCAAAACCTCACCACTCCCTATCCTTAAAATTCATCTCTTTCCTATAAATACAGGCTATCCATATTCTCCCTAGGAATACAACTTGAAAGGCAAAAATTCTATTTTGTATTAATTAGCACAGTTATGACAGAAGTAAAAATAAGGTTTTGTGTAAAACTCTTTAACGAGGGGTTAAAATTAGGGATAACCTGCCCATGCTGTCTGAGTTTTGTTTCCTAAGCCCAGACACACAGAGAAATGTCCCAATATATCTGGCTATTCCTACATATATGCATGTTAATGTTTGGGGTGGGGGTGTGCATAAACAAACCTGGGATTTCAGAGCTTTTCCCAGGCAGAAGGGACATTAAAACCTGCCCAGACAAAAAGAATGGGTTTTTCTTGGGATAAAGAAAAGCCATGCTAAGAAAATCGTACTTTTATATCAAAAGAGGATTTTAATACAAATTAAATGTGATTTAATTTGTAATTACATTAACAGACCATGCATAACAAGCTAAGGTAGCTATTTAGCAACACTAACTGCAGGCTTTTCTCCAACAAAGAATCTTAATTTCTGGAGATTTTCCAGTTATTCTATTCACACCAATAACACAATAGCTGGAGGGTAAATGGAGTTTAAGAGGCTTCTGTTCTCTGCTCTTTGAATCCCTGCCCTGTTCAGCCACAGTCACAAGCAGCAGACTTGGGAGCTTTGCCTCAGTTTGATCACTTAAGGGAACAATGAAAAATTTACCCCACAGAGAAGAAAAAGATCAAATTTCTACCTTTTTCCACCTTAAAACTCAAGCCTACCATAAGCACACATTTCACTTGAAGAAAAGAAGAGGTAAGTGTTGCAAGAAGAAAAAAAGTCAACTGGAACCTGTTCTTATAACAAAGGGCAAAATACTAAAAATCTAATGCTAAATATTCTGAAAAATCAGGTTAGACTTGGTTCAAATTGTGTACATGTGAAGATCAAGTGTATTTACTAATGTTATGCTCCAGCCCTTCAGAACAATTTCTCACTGTGAATAATGAGAAAAAGCAAATACCTGTGAAGCCCTAAGAAGTTCTCATGGTAACCTCATGGAATGAGGGAAGTGAATTCCAAAGGGAATCAGCAGCACTGTATTCAGTGGTGGGAAAATCTGGGCTTTACTCAAAAATCAAGAAAATAAAAGGAGAGCTTTAACTCCCTGTGCCCTGAATGTGCCACAGCCTACAGAAGGATGGGGCAGCTGAACTTCCTAAAGATGTGACATGACATCACTTTACATGCAAAAAAAAAACCAAAAAAAAACAAAACAAAACAAATTCAGATCTTACCAGGCACATTTATTCTGCCACTTCATCCCATTTGATTGTGCTCCTCTAATGAGTCTGTACCAGCTTTCGTAGGGGAGTGAGTTCTTACATTTATAAAAATCCCTGAATTTAAATCATGTGCCTTCACACTGACACAGCACCATCTCTCAGGGGCTGTTTGTCATTTCCCACAGCAGCCTCCCATCAAAGACAGTTCAACTTACCAGCCCCTGGATTCTTTTAATTTAAGAGTTGCCAAAAAAGAGATATATTATATCCCTGGTGCTGCAGAGACTTGAGCATTGTTCTGGCTGCTTTCTGTGTCAGCCACACCACAATTTACCACTCCTTGTTCCATGATTAACTTGGCTCCCCATTAATCTCACTGCTGACTTTGAGGGACATGGAAAACATTCAAATATCTGTTTGTAATCCCGGGTCTAGGAAGTATGTTCATTACATCAACAAAAATGGGCTGGATAAGATTTGTTCTGCTTTTTTTAATATAGATTTTCTACCACATTATTCTAACTGACTACGCCAGCAATGACAATGTATAAGTTTTCCCTCAGTACATCTCTGAAAGCTCACTGATTTTTTGCCATCATGTCTACCCTTTTAATATTCTGTTTTAATGAGAAAATGTGTCATTTTCCTTTAAGCACTTATTCTTCAATTCCTGTGGGACATTCTGACACAGAGTGGACATCTCCACTGTGGAAAGAATGAGTGCAGGGCTCCACACTCACAACAGCCCCAGTCATCCTCCTTTTCCTACAGCTCCTTATTCCCTTAATTGCTGCTTCTACTCCCGTGCCAATCTAAAAGTAATCTATTCTTAATAACCTCCCTGCTTCAGACAAGTTTTGTTGGCTTCTAATGGCTGCAAAAAACTACCCTGAGACTGTTCCAAAGTCTTCTGAACTACCTCCCTAATCCCAACACTGCACCTTGAAGCCCTCCAGCATCTGCGATCAGCCTCTGCTTTTCAGGTTTCAAGCCCAAAGGAAGGTGTGCACTAATCCCATATCCTGGCTCCAGCTGGATTCCTGCCATCAGACAAAGACAGGGCTGTCAGCCATTACTCACCCATCTGTGGGAAGCTCCTCCTCATTCCTTGTCCACCTGATGTGGGGAGGTGGGAACCCCTCAGCCACGCAGGGGAACACGGCGCTCTGCCCCGGCAGCCGCGTCAGGGACGAGGGCGGCCTCAGCAGGGCCAGGCTCTGCTGCTCCTCTGCATCTGCAAACAGCACAGGACACAGCTGCCACCAGATGCAGAACCAGGAGATGGTCATGTTAAACACCACCAAAAACCCCCCTGAACCAAAAGCCAACCAGCCAAAGAAAATCACAAATGAAACCTCTAATACCTTTCCTCCGGAGGATTCCATCCCCACCTCACCCACGGCCTCTGTCAGAGCCTCTCCCAGCCTTGTAACCATTTCCTCCAGACATGCAAAGTGATTCCCTACTTTTGGGATCCTCACTCTTCCAACTCCCTGGGAAACTATTCCAGCTCAAAACTACAGCCCTGAAACTGGAACTTCCAGCAGGCAGCAGAGATTTAGGAAAGAAAGGAACAAGTCTGAGTTTGTCCAGCGAGCCTTGGGTTTCATCAGGGAGCTGCCTGAGGAAGTGCTTTTACAGGCTGGAAAATTAAATTACTGCAGCAGTGACTGACCCCAAGTAAAATACAACCACCAAGGAAGATGCATGCTGAAGTTACACAAAATAAAAATGCTCCACCCATGGCTTTCCATCCTTATGAAAACAGGGAATCCTCCAAAGTAAGATGGAGAGGGGTTTGTTCTTTTTTCTTCCCACCCTTAAGAAGAAGCACAAGCCAAGTGAAGTTTATTCAGTCCCTAATACAGTGTGCCCCCTCTGTCTGTGCCCTGGACTGTACCCAGAGGAAGTGAGTTCTACAGAGCAGCTGCAGTTTGGGCTGAGTAACCCCTGCTGACCCTGCACTGATTCCTGCATTGCCAGCACCCTGAGGGGTGTCTGGAGTGTTATGGCAGCTAAGCTCCACAACTGGACCAGGCCTCAAACTATTTCTGCCCACCTAAAATGGGGACAGAGTATTCTGCACCTACACTACTCCTGCTCCCTGAATGAAGCACATTCTGCATCTCATCACACACATATTTGGCTTCTGTCTCACTTGGGCCCGAGGTGATACTCTCAGGGATTGCAGGAAGTTGTTGTTTTGGTGTTCTTCAGCTCAAAACACTAAAAATAATACCAAGTGTTCCCAGCACTGAGCTCAGGGTGCACACGAGCTCCAAGGCACAACACGAGGAGGTGCCAGGACATTTGGGGGAAGCAGAACAGGTGGAAATCTCGTGTGGGAGTTGGTGCAGGCAGAGGCAGCCAAGCTCTGAGCAGCCCTGGATCAGCCAGCCCCATTCCTGCAGCTCTGCCCACACTCCTGGCAGGAACTGCTCTGCCTGCCCTGCTGTGCACAGGGAATAACAGAATGACAGGGACCTGGAGCAGCACGTGGAGCCAGCCAGGCTGCAAAGCAGGGATACAACATCTCCAGGCTGCCATCCTTACACAGAGAGGAGCTGGGATGATTCCCTGGAGACACAACTCCGACTGCTCCAAGCTCCCAGAAGGGAGTTCAGCTCACAGTTAAATGGAAACTGGATCCCAAAATTAAGTGACATTTTACCCTTGCAGTCTCATGTTTGAAAGCACACACTGTGAAGAGGCAGAGCTCAGAAATGCATCCTCCTGCTCAGTGGCAGCCTGGTATCAGACAAAGCAGAAGGTTTAAGCAGCAGAACATTGTCTGGGGATGCAAATCCCTGGGATGCAGGAGTGTGCTGGGTGTGTTTCAAAGCCTGGGAAGCAGTGGTGGGTTCACTGTCAGCCACACATCAGATAACCATTTAAAAGGGGAATAAACTGAATAAAGAACAGATTAATTCAAATCCTTCTTTCAAATACTTCTCAGGCCAAACAATCAATTACGGGGCCGCTCAAGACTAAGGGAGCTTTCCCTTCAACAGCTTAATCTCACTTTCTAAAAAAAGCCTGCTGGGAGGGATTTTACCAAATTTCACTATCGATACTTTTGGATTCCTGATGGAGCAAAGAAACAGCATCATTTGAACTCCCTAACACAGCTCTTTTTCATCATTTTCAGCAAAGCATTACAAAAGCAAGGAAACTACAGCTGGAGCTAAAAGAATTCAAAATATCAGTGTAATATGGAAGTTTTCAAGATATCTCCAGTTTACAAAAAAAAAAAAAATCAGCCAAATCCTCAGCATTTGAAGGGTTGCAGAAACATGAAGGCAATCCAAACTACAGGAATTCAGTCAAGCATCTTTTCCAAAAGTGCTTTTCTTCAAACCCTGTATCCTTAGTTGGAGAAGAGATGAGGCTTTGAAAAGGCTAAAGAATTTTAAGTCCTACTTTAAGCATGATTCATTTCCAGCACCCCAATTCCAAAGAGGCCTATAATTGTAAAAATTGGGGTATTTTACGGAATAATTTAGTATTTTAAGTAGAGAAGGGCCACAGTCACAAGAAACAGAACTCTTCCTTGAAAGGGACCCCTGAAGGTGCCCACACCAGGTCAGGCCAACCACAACATTATCCAACCCTGAGAGCTTCCTGAGATGGAAATCCAGCAACTCCCTCCAGCAGCTCTTCAAGAGTAACGACTGAATGAGAATTCCAACACGGAGACTAATGCAGAAGAGATGGCTCTGGGAACAATTTAGGAACCTCATCTGAAAAACAGCCTGTGTTCCCCTAGTTTGGGAAAGCATGACCCAAATTCCTGTCCTATTTCTGGTCACTTTTCAAACCTTTGTATTAGAACAGCTGGTGGTGTCACTGGGAACAGAACACACTGAATGTGCCAACAGTTTACATCAGAACTGGACTTCTGTTCTAACAAAAATATCTCAACATTTCAGCACAACAGGCAAAGCTGAACCTTCCAAAATAAAATGTCACACCCTCTGGGAGTTGGAGACTTCCCAAAAGGTCCCACTGCTTAGACAATCAGATTTTCAGAATATTGGGGACAATTAAAAGCACCTCAGCTTAAGCATCCCAAGAGCAACGGACTAAGCACCAATTTCTTTGTGAAGCTTCCACAGGGTTTGAAACATGGGATTCAACCCAAGAAACTTAGAAATCCCCAAACTCACAGAAACAGTCAATTCCCTCTTTGTATCATGTTACAATGGAAGTACATTACTAGGGTTTTTTTTGAAGAAGTCTTTCCCCAGAATGCCTTAAAAGCTGAACCATTAAACATGGGAAGGCAGCCTGTGATTGTCTCCAGCCTGTTTCCAACCACTGTGAAGAGCTCAGGACTTGCTGACAAAGACCCTGCACTGGGAGACCTCCCCAAAGGTGCCAATGTTTAGATGGTCAGAACTTTCTGAATATGGGAAGAAGTAAAAACACCTCAGCTTAAGCATGCTAAGAGCAACACACTAAGCTCCAACTTCTTTGGGAAGCTTCCACAGGGTTTGAAACATGGGATTCAACTTGAAAAAATGTAAAAGTCCCCAAATGTTTATATTCAAAGAAACAGTTGGTTGCCCCTTTGTATCAATGGAAGTGTATTACTAGTGGCTTTTAAAAATGTTTTCCCCATAAGCAGAACCATTAAACATGTGAAGGCAGCCCGTGAGCATCTCCAGCTCCACCCCGAGGAGCCGAGGCCGCGCAGCCCCGGATGAGCTCGGCACGGAGCAGCAGCAGTGGTACCTGGCAGCACTCTGAGCTCGGCCTCATCGCTGTACTTGGGGGTGCCGCCGGTGTCGAGGGCGCAGCGGTAGAGCCCCGCGTCGCTGTCGGACGCGTTGGTGAGCAGCAGGGCCCCCGTGGGCAGCTGCAGCAGCCGCGGGTCGGNCAGCTCCGCAGACACCTCGCAGCCCAGCACCGCGCTGGCCCCGCGGGACACCGACGTGGGCTCCGGCTGGCTCGTGAACCTGGGCAGACCTGCAGGGAAAGGACAGCGTGTGAGATGTTCTCATCATGACAGCAAAGCTTGGAAGGGCAAGTCAAGACTCAAGAACGTAGTTTTTGAAAAGTTAAGTTGCTCTCCCAACTCTTAAAAAACTTTAACAGCTGATAGGACAATGCTAGATGTGGATGGTGTAAAGGCAAACAAACCCAATAATCACAGAATCCCAGAATGGTTTGGGTTGGAAGGGACCTTAAAGCTCATCCAGCCCCACTCCCTGCCATGGACAGGGAAACCTTCCACCATCCCAGGGTGCTCCAAGCCCTGTCCAGCCTGGGACACTTCCAGTGATCCAGTGGCAGCCGCAGCTCCTACAGTGCAGCCTACACAACACCTTCACTTACACCTCCAGCTACAAAAGCCTTTGTGCAGTGCCACAAGGTAAATATTGAGATAAATATTTGTGTATGAACATCCTCAAGGTGGCCAGAGACCAGATTTTCTCCAGGGCACACCACAGAGCTGACTCAACAGCATGGCACAACCTGTGTCACCTTTTCCACAAAAATGCTCTCCAGAAACACTCAGAACCCACTTAATGGCTTCACAGTTGGGCTGGGGAGGCCAAACCTTGGAGGAGCTGTGGGAAGAGGCTGGGGACACAGCTGGAGCTGATTCCATGGAGTGAAGCTGGGGGCACATCCATAAAGCACACCTAAGCCAGGGAAAACCACAGGGCAGCAGTGATGGAAGTGTGAAGCACAGTCCTGGAACGGGCAGGTCAGAGGAGGAGGAGGGAGAGGAGGAAGGGCAGCTTTGGGTGTCACCCTGGAGAAACCAGGGGAGAGCATGAGGCTGAAGAATTGGGAATGAAGGCAGGGAGTTGAACCTGGAAGATGGGGAGCAGAGGTGCTTTAGTCTGGTTTTTTGTATTCTTACCACTCAAATTACTTTAGTTGTCAAGAAATTAAATTTATTTTCTGCAAGTCAGGATTGTTCTGCCATTACAGTAAATGGGAGTGATCCCATCTTGACTCAGTAACTTTAATCTCATTTCCTCTCCATCGTGCTGAGGAGCAGAGTGAGGGCACAGCTAGATGGGCAGCCAGCCACAGTCACCCCATGTTAAGTATTCTGCAGAGGGAAATGATCAAATCTGCCACAATTCAACCCCCTGTTTCCATAAGTCTCACTTAATTCCTACCATAGATACACTGGGAATGTACCAGCAGAAGGACCAATCCTGCAGGACAGCCACACTGAAACCTAACAGAGGAGATTCCTAACATATAAATCACTTCTGTCAAGTTCCTTCCATAACCCTGTACAGTTCATCTCCAACTGTTACATATTTTCTTCCCTCTCAGAGTCCCACCTGGGGACTCCTTCCATAACTTCACTCCTCTGAGAAACTCTGTTTCTCGTTTCCCCTCCCAGTGTACTTCCAACCAACTTGTGGTCCTTTGATCTTGACCTTGTTTTGGTATTATTTTGCATCTTTGATATTTATCCACCAGTCCCTCCAAGGTATTCACAGAAACAAAAAAATCCAACTTCTTTCTTTCAACTTTCCTTCTGCTTAATGAAGCTACAAAATCTTTAGTTTCTCTCCCTCATTCCCCTAACAGCCTATCCACCTTGAAAGCTGCAGAATAGTAGGATAATTTTGGAAGGAAGGGACCCAGCCAGAGCAGAGTCAGCTACAAGGTCAGAGCTGGTTACTGAGGGATTTGTCCGGCCAGACATCAAAAATCCCCAAGGGTGGGAACTGCACAACTCCTGGGCAACCTGTTCTACCTCAGGGAGTAGAGTTCCCTCTTCAAACCCAGTCAGCACCTCCTTTGCTCCAACTGACCCCCAATGTCTCCTGTCCTCCCATCAAGCACTCCTGGCAGAAAGACAAACCCCAGTGCCTAGAGTAATTTAACATCACAAACATCCACAGAAATATTACAAAACTGCTTCTCTCTCTACTGAAAAGATCCTCCCAAAAGATGGAACCATCTCAGTGGCTCTGCACAATCAATCCTAGAACCCAAGTAACCTTTTCCTCTCCTGAATGACCATCCCTCTGTCCCAGCACAATCCCAATGTATCTCTGCACCTGCCTGACTTTGCACACTGTGCTCAGAAGTTCCATCATTAGTCAGTCTGGAGCATTATTTAATTTTTCCTGTGAGACCACGAAGGCCATAGCAAGGGTAACAAGGTCTCCTCGTTTGCCACGCTCACTAATTCAGTGGGTAAATAGGTTGTTCTTACAGCTGATGAGGCTGTTAACCCTGAGCCTCTGAACTCCAGTCTCTGAGGCATCTGTCCTTTCTGAAAATCTCCTTCTTGACAGAACCCATTAAATGCTCATAATTACCTCTGATTCTTATCTCTCTCAATATTCTCATTTATTAGGAGCCCTCCATATTAAGGCAGTTCTTTCCCCAGCCTGGGAGGGAATCCTGGGTCTCCTTTAGCCAAGTGACCCCCTGACTCCTGTTTTCACCTCACCTGTTGCCATCTCTGCTCCCACTGGTACAGCCCCACATTGGCTACTTCAAGCACAACCAAGAACATTCCTGGAGGACTGAAGCCCTTCAAGCTCTCACATACAGCTCAAATATGCTTTGATTTTATTCCCTTACAAGTACTGTTCATTTCCTGGACAAGACAGACCTTGTGCCCTCTGTTGTGTGCTGGTGCTCCATTGAGGTTAAATAAGCTTTATTCAAGATGGTTTCATTACTCACTAGAAATGAAATCACAGTTCATTTTCCAAGTCATCTTAAACACCACTAAAACCTGTATTTCATCATAGTCCTGTGTGGTTTTAAAATATACATTTTAACTTAGCCTGTAATTTTGTCCTAAAGAGTAATTTTCTCTTATTCTACAATTATTGGCAATTTGCACTGCTTAAAAGCCTCCATTGTGGAGGAGGACCCTTTGCTTTAGCCAACCAACAACCACAGAACAATCATGATGCACTATAAAAAGCACTCCAAATCCAGGCCTTAATTACTATTAATTTGGAGATCTGTTTATAAATCCAGGAGCAGGTCCCAGAGTGCTGGCACACCTCCTGCAGCAGTGAGCCACTAGAAAATACCCTTTCATCTCCCAGCCAAGAACCTTTCCATTACAGAGCTGCTCTCTTCAAAATATCAATCATCAACTTCTAAGCCAGCATGCCCTGAACTTTCCACAATCATTTTTAAAGGCATTACCGTGTAAGCCAATTCAGTCTATTTAAACTACCAACACTTCTAAAACCATTTTTAAAGTTAAACTTCTTACAAGTTGCTACTTTTTGCTCAGTGGTTTGTATTTCCCAAATGTTTCAATCAAGAAGGCTGACTAAGAAGTTCCAATGAGGAGCAGAATCCCAGGATGGTTTGGGATGGAAGGATATTAAAGTCCATCCAGTGCCATGGGCAGAAGACCTTCCACCATCCCAGGATAGCTCCAAACCCATCCAACCTGCCCTGGGACACTGCCAGGGATGGAAGATACACCCCTAACTGAGGAAGCAGCCCTGTGTTGCAGACATCACCCCATCTTTTGGTAAATGAATGTCATGATAAATGACACTTTGGGCTTCTGATATTGAAGACAATTTTTTCATGTTTGTACACACATTAATCATTCTGTGACAGTGCACATACATTAAGTATCGATTTTAGGACACTAAAGGAAAATACTACTGACCTAGCAAGAATTCAGGTTAATAAACTCAATTTAGGAAGGATGATTTTCCATTTGGAAAGTTCTCTAAATAGAGGCAGGAGAACACATAAGCAACAGAGCACTCACATGCATATAACAGGGATTAGACACATCCCAACCCCCTCATTTCTGCCAGGACAATGCAAATGAGAGAAGGTGGGGAAATCAACTCCGTCCCTCTTTTCTCCTTCCCTTTTGTCTCTCCCTTCCCCTCATCCAAGCCCAGAGCAATGGTAGGAATGTGAATGAACAATCTACTAATGCAAATGTGGTGCATTCAATCAGCATTCCCAGTCTCAGCGTTACTGAGATTTGTGGCCCATTGTCTCCATTTCTGAAAAAGATGTGCCTAGAAGAGCAATAATTCCCATGCTCCTGGAAAACACAGATGGTTAAAATTCTGGCTGTAGTCTCCTGCCCTCAATGGAGCCAGTATTTCATCTCCTGGAGTCTGCAGAATCAGGGAATTCACTGCCCTGAGCCAGATGCCAATCTAGCTCAGCAGCCTCCCTGCGACTGCAGCCAGTGCCAATCATTTCCAAGGAGACTGAAAGGAAAAAAGCCTTCATTATCAACCATTACTGAACGATTTGCTCACCTGAGTGTAGCAACTCCAGAGTCACACCTGCCCCTGCTCTGCAGCCTGCCAGCAATGCTGCAAACACTGCTCTGTTTAACGTGGATGCCACTGCCATACGCACATTTAATGCCCACAGAGTCCTACCAACCCTTCTGGGACCTTTCTCACCAAATCAACACCACAAAAGGAAACTGAGAAAAGAGAACCATCTCCTCATTTCTAGGGAAGAGGAAGCTGTGGAGGAGCCCCCTTTTCCTGCCTGTGGCAGGGCTGTATGAGTGGTCAAAAGTCTCTATGTTTTCCTCAGGTGTGTCCCCCCTCTGTTGCCACTGCTCTGACTGGAATTGAAGATAACACTTTGTACAGGCATTAAACTGCTCTAAACACACACATATCACATATGTTGGTGCAATTAACATTTTCCCAAAGCTGGTTTCAGGCCTTCCTGTGACATCCCAATGTGCTCAGCAAATGTTTTCTGTTTTTTCCCCTGTTTCTACTCCAATATGGAAAAAGTAAAGCACAGGAGCAGCTGGCAGTTTCCATCCTGTTCCCTTCTGGATACCATCCGTGAAAAGCCCTTGCTGCCCAGAATTAACTTTTATTCAAGTTTCTCCTAACTGACCCAACTCTAAACTAACTCCAGCAGCACCAGTTCCAAATATTCCACCCTACAGCTTCCACTCTCAGTCTGAAATTCATCCAACCAGTCTGTGAATGATCCCACAAACTGCTCACAATTTTCAGCCACTTGAATTCTCCCCCATTCCTGTCTGCCTGATCGAATTTGAACTCATGACAAATCCATAACTATGACTCCTTTCCCCAAACAGCCTCTTGGGAAGTGTGGAGATTTCAGCACCACAAGGAGGTACTGCAGAATGGGAACACGATCCCCTATTGTCAGGACAGCTCCAACATCTGCTACCCTTCAGCAACACAGCGGATCACAACGATGCTGCCTATTTTGTTAGTGCAGCAGCTCCTCACCCGTTAGTGCAGCAGCTCCTCACCCCAACCCTGCTAAAAAATTAATAAGTCCAGCCATCTGTGGACACTTCATTAAATTATCACAGCTCCTTCTCTCCAACATTATTCAGCATCATTTGTTGGAGTGGCAGAGGTGTGAAACGGCTTAAAATACACTCCTGCTAATGAGACATATTTCATAGATCTCACTGGCACATGGAGCAGACTTTGTAATTACAAACACTCCTGCAGAACACAAGTCCAGCACCACCTGAATCAGGATAAGGCCAGATGCTTCCAGTGTTTGCTACAAACACCAAGCAGCACATCATTCCTCCCCCTTGCTTTACACAAACCAGACAGGGGAGAATGGAACCAAAAATCCAGGCAGGAGACAACTCCTCAGGGAAGGGAAGAGGATTTTTACAAGGACTGGAACATGGGGAGAGGAAAACCTACCAAATGTCCTTGCTGGCTGAATAGAAGTGGGAAGTGTATGGAACACAGAACACAAATGAGAAATGTCAGTGGATAACCAGAATCCTGACTTGGTTAAACACAGCTGTGACAGTATGAACATGGTATGTGCTGATCAAAAACAGTGTCCCTTGGCCTGAATGGAGAGGAAAATGTCACTGGACATATCAGTGACACACACAGACACAGGTACTGTCACATACAATGACACACCAAGTGACCTGGTGGCACCTCAGAGCTGTCCTGAACAAACAGCTGAACTCCAGATGTCCCAAGGGCCCTTTCAAGCTTGATTATCTGATGACATGGGGAAGGTACACAAAAAACCATAGTGAGAAATAGCAAAATATTACACAAAATATTGTCCAACCGGGCCTTGGACACTGCCAGGGATCCAGGGGCAGCCACAGCTTCTCAGGGCACTCTGTGCCAGGGCCTGTCCACCCTCACAAGGAACAATTTCTCCCTTATATCTACTACACGTCCAAAAATTTTAGAGGGTGTTTGGAGAAGGAAAACATATCAGCATAATATGATGTTCTACATAGCAAAACAAGCAAATCCAAATTCTAGTTAGGTGATATCAAAAAGAGATCAAAAAAAGAATTATTTCAGGAATGAAATGGGAACAACAAAATGACTGAATGAAGATCTTCAAAGATACAGAGGTCACTACTGACAACCACAACTACAAGAAAAGCAGTAGGAGTGAGGTCAGTCCATAGCACACATTCAGGATCTTGAAGTGCTGCAAGGAATGGCACAGACAAACAGAAAAAACTGATTCTGCTGATGGATGAGGTGAAATAGTATCATGCAAACTGGAGACAGGACTGGCAGTTCAAGGGCCAAACAACACAAAAGCTCCAGGAGCAGCCGGAAAAGCTGCAGCAGCCACAGTGACTCTGATCTCCACAGACACCAAGAAACAGCCAAAACAACATTCTAATGCCAGAAAAAATTAACTGAGGGCATGCAAACCATGGAGTCATTTATTTGCTGCAGTTGAAGACCATTCTAATAGCAAGACCAATGAAAGCCCTGCGGGATTTCAAGAGAGGCCCTAAAGATAAGGCACACAGATTGCCTCATCATTTAAGGAACTTCAGGTCTTCATCAATAGACTGCCTAAAAATAAGAACCCTACAGGCTCACAATTACTCTTTCTAAAACAAAATCGAGAGCCATAACAAAAGAAAAGTAAGATCCAAAGGCTGTGGTGAAAGAAAAGAGCTTGACAGGTTAAATAATTTTAGTTCCAGGCGAGGCTATCAATTACGGAAGCTCATGTGAACAAGCTATTCAAAGAAGATTAATGCACAGAGAGGACTGTCAGGATAAATTTATCACAAAACTGGAAGAAAGGAAAGATCTGAAAAACTTTTAGAGGCAACTCTATAGACAGTGACAAAGACAGCTGGTACCTGACAACAGGCATTTAGAGACAGGAAATAAGCAACAATTTCACTGCGAACTCCTCGGGATGCGTGAATTGCAAAGAGAGATGGAAAACCAGGGTGCTTGAAGGCTGACAGAACAGCAGACAAACACAAAGCACAAAGAACTTCTACAGACACAAACGTGCAGCTCAAAGACACGTCTGGAGACAACAAGGGTGCGTGGCAGCATAAAGGCAAACACTAAAAGCCGTAAAACTGCAAATTATCCAACACAAGCACAACTCAGGTGGCATCAGCACACCACGGACCCCTCCAGCAGCTGCCGGCCATGAACCTCAGGGTATCAGGAAGAGATTTTTCAAGGTCTCTCCACAACAGAGCCTTTCTTCGCCTAATTTTTACTCTGTTTTTAAGAGCAGATTGACAGTGCATTTAAGCCAGGGCTGACTTGAGAAGCTGTTTCAGAAGGAAGAGCAACACCTTCAGAGAAACATATAAATTATCTACAGATATTTCCCTATGTTCCCCCAAAAGAGGGGTTTCTACATGCAAATGAACAGTGCTTAGAGAATTTTTAACAATTTTAACATCCTTATTTCCAGTGTATTTATGTGAATGCTGAGACATACCCTATGCTTTTAAGAATGTTACCAAGAACTAGCCTCACTGAAATCAACTGTCACAACCTAATGTCAAACTAATTAAGCAAATGTCATAACCTAATTTTTCCTTATTCAAAATAATTTTCCTTCATTTTGTTTCCTTTCCAGGTTCATTAAACTTCATCTTGAATTTTTGTTACAGAAAAATAAAACATTAATCAGAGATACCCTTGTGCCTTGATACTTCTTACCCTTGGTGCTTTTGTGTCACCTTTCACTCGGGGCAAGAGTACAGGTTCTTATCGTTTTCAAAAAGCAATATTCAGTCAATCAGAGACCTGAACAATGTCAGCACACAGAGCCTTCACTGTACACTAATAAAGCTGAAATCTCTTGCTGATTCCACACTGGTGCAGGCAGGGAGTGAGGAACACAGGCTGCAGATGTAACCATCACTCCGCTGACAGCTCGGGATTCCAAGCGAGCTCCCTGCAAACTTGTCAAACAGAATTACACAGGGACTGCTGGTGCTGACACGCAGAGCAGAAAGAGGGAGAATCTGATCTGAGTCAAAATATGAACAAATGAGGAGCCAATCTCAACAAAATTCAGCCAAGTTTCTCGTTTAGGGGTGTTGATGCACCATCAGTAGAGTGTGACTTTGTCCTGGTCCCACCATCCAGACCCCCCAGCTAAGCATCAGCTCATGCAATTTCAGGGATTTGGCCACCAGCTCCCTCCCACAGAATTCCTGTTTCTCCACAGGTTAACTCTATCACCTGCCATATTTTCAAAGGCAAAGGTCAAGATGGAACATATGCTGCAAAGAGCTCCCATTTTTTATGATTTACAGTAAGTTTATACCGAAGTACATGAACATAACTTTGCCCATGAACTAAATGCACAAAGGAACTGGAAAATTCCCTTTGCCAGCTACAAGACTTGCACTGCACGGGACCTGAATTCCAGTCTAGAAAACAGGAGTTTTTTCTGAGCAGGGCTATTACATCATTACTAAAGCAGGAGGCTCAGGCACAAGTGCCACACATCTCCCTGTGCCCCTCTGCTCCAGCCTCAGCAGAGCATTTGTCACCCTCCAGCAAGCACAAATAAGCTTTAACTGGCTCACTGACCCACAGAATTTTGGACAGGGATAGTATTAGTCACAATGAGCTGCTGGATTTGCTTTGACATAAGGTGAAATAAATGTGAAATACAAAAGCTTAAGAAAACCTGCATTTTTCAATAGCAACTAGTTTTAAGCAAGCAAATTAAGAGTCTCTTCACCTGGGCTTTGACTTGGTCATTAGATGTCAATGAAGAGTTTCAAAACAAGCAGGTCACATTCCCTGATGTGGGCTTTCCCCAGGATTCCACCGGTATTCCAGTTGCAGGCAAGTCCTGCCCTTCTCTGCCCTGGACATGGTAAGAGGCTCTGGGTATTAAATCCCAATCTGAGACTAAAAATTTATAATAGTTTTGAAACTGGACCTTTGCCTTCAGTCCAAGAACTGAAGCCCAGTTCAAAGGCTCACATAGATTTTCTTCGCTACTTTAACTGGACAAATGTGGACTGCAAGAATTGAGAATGACAAATAACATAGAACATTTATTGTCTTAAGTGTCTAAACTCTCACATTCTCGGTAACAGCTGACAGAACCTGTACAAACTGCAGTTGTGTTAAAACCACCTTTGCCATTTATCTGTCATGAAGAAATGCATTTTGATCTAAGTCGATTTATGAAAAACACAGATGCTTTTTTCATAGGAAAATGTATTTCTGCAAGGAAAATTTATCACTCACACCACTTACTGGCTAAGTGCTCTTAAGTACCCTCCTCTGAAGTATCTCTGCTCTGAGGTTTTTTCCAATTCCAAGATACAGAATGTTCTTTATTCACAAAGATCTGATCAAGATTCTTTTTTCTCCTTGCTGTTAAAGCAAACGTGCAATCCTGGCTAAAAACGTGCTGTTATTTCTAATTTAACCCCATCTCTATGGGCTGGGACAGTTTGTCCTGAGCTTTTCTCTCACCCTTTGGGATGGCACATAGAGTCTAGTGAGAAATAAAATACTGCTCAGCTGTAATCTTTAGAGCTTGGCAAACTTCTAAGAGGACATGAACAAACAGAACTAAACAATCTGGCTACTTCCATGCAGCTCCTTGTAGTTATGGCAAAAAAGCAAAGATAAAACTTCAGCTCAAATTAATGTTTGAAAAAAATCCTTATCAATTCACCATTATTTATACAGAAATAAGTGATTGATATTCAATAGCTAAGCACTCCAACACCCCACAAGGAAACAGCACACCTCTGCTCTGGGCTTTGCAGAGCTCTGCCTTGAACTGCAAGCCCACATCCCTCCAGGTGCTGCTCCCTCCCACAGGCTGTGCTCAGGGAATGGCCCAGATAATCATTTCTTGGCCATGACTTCACCTACTACCTATCACCCAGAGGCTGTAATGGATACAGAATTCCTTATCTCTACCTGCCCTCCTCATTTGCAGCACCTTGGTGGATTATAAAAAATAATTCTTTAAATTTATGGTAGAGAAATTCTTTATTAGCCCATGGAGAAAAGGCAAAGTGTGGAGATCTGGAGCTGCACTAGAAGCAGGATTAGGGTCTGGCATCTCCTGGCTCAGAACTCAATTAACTCCTCCAAGCCTCAGGAACCACCATCCAAGCCCCCTGCAATTCCAGGGACAGCTCTCCCAGTCATCAGTTTGGAAGCCCCAAGCTGGATACATGCAAGATGCAAA
This sequence comes from Sterrhoptilus dennistouni, assembly GCA_013397095.1. Taxonomy (NCBI): domain Eukaryota; kingdom Metazoa; phylum Chordata; class Aves; order Passeriformes; family Zosteropidae; genus Sterrhoptilus; species Sterrhoptilus dennistouni. The sequence goes on along the minus strand of VWZU01002217.1, from coordinate 1,015,004 downwards.
TAGATCGTGAAAAGGCAAATGTGATCAGCTGAAAATTGGAGCAGTTTCCCAAGCAAAGCCCATTCCCTGTATCTGATGTCTGGAGGAACTCTCAGCAGTAAAACCCAACAGAGGGCAGGTCCCTCCTCCTCCCCACAGGGTCCCTGTGACACCTGGCAGGGTCACAGTGGCCTGGGGACATCCCACCCCACACACAGAACAGCCTCAGGAGCTTTGAGTGCTCTTCTGAGAGCCCACACTTTGTCCATGACCTGCCCTGAGCCCTGTGCCCCAGCACAGACATCTGGAGGAGCCATGGACGAGCTGGATGAAGCAGCAGCAGGAGGGGATTCACCCAGGCCAGCAGAGCTCAGGAACAAAGTGCTCGAGTCTGCCTGGAATTAAACTCCAAATCCTTCTTCCAAGTATGGACACGATGGGCCTGGGCCCACTCCAGCAGCTCCAGCTGGAAGGGGAAAAGCAGGAAGTCTCCCAAGGTTTCAACACAAAACAACATGTGAAGCTTCACTCTGGCATTTCCAGAGTTCCATTTTCAGGAACATTCTCCTCCTGGGCTGTGCTGCCCCTGTAATGTGCTCAATGGTTCCAAAGGATATACTACACTTTTACTAAGTACATATCAAATCTTCCTGGCTTCTGAACCATTTTAAAGTTTAACATTACACAGCAGGAGCATTTCTTAATGTGATTTGTCTGTACTTTTTCTCAAAGTAATTACAAAATGAAGGCTTGAAAATAAAAATGCTATGAGTATTTAAATGAGAAATAATAGTTCAAGAAGATTATTTAGTTGAGATGAGAAAAAACAAGTCAGAAGTTATCAGCAAGTGCTTTTAAATTAATGAAACTCAGACGCACCTGAAGTTTGTACCAAGGCAGTGCCACAGCTGCCTCATCACAGCCAAGGAAATGACACAAAGCTCAAAGCCAAGAATTATCAAATGCAAGGATAAGTGGAAGAAGAAGAAGAAAAACAGATGGATTCACTTGGGGAAAGAAGACGACAAGAGGTGAAACAAATAATTTAGTGAGCAGTCTTGAAATGAATTTACAGAGCAAATAAATCTGCGTGATCAAACTCAGTGCCCCTGTCACACTTCCCAACTTTTAGATCCTCATGTATCTGTTCTCTCAATAAAAGCTTTAACCAAGCCCCAGTAACCAGTGACTGGGGAAGAATCATCCTGGGAATATTTTCAGCTCCTGTCATTATACTTTTTATTAAAATACATACATATTTATTTTTCCAAGATGAATTACAGACACAAATCTCCAAAACTTTGTAAATCTAATTTTAATCCATGTTTTACAGCAGCTTTTTTAAACCCTCTACTCTTCTTAAGATCTAACTGGCACTTAAGTATCAAAGACAGATTTGCATTTCAAAGGGCAATTAAAAAGCATACTGTACCAAGGCCCTGATTAAAGTGTTGTGGCTTTACATAAATTAGGCAGTTCCTTTGACTTTCTCTACTTTAAATCCATCATAACAACGGGAAAATCCTACACATTACATGGACTGCATGACCACCTTCTCCCTCCCCTGCCCTCACAAACTGGTGATGACAAACTCAACCTTCATTTGCTTGAAGGAACCAAACTGTGGAGGCTCACACTGAATGGGAGAGAGATACTCACATCCCAAACTGCTGCTCATTAGAAAACTAATATTAATTGTTGTTTGCAGTTCCTAAAAATCAAGAATTTACTACTACAAGCCTAGTAGAACAGCAAATACTTCCTTACCAAGGTGTAGCAGCACACAATTACAAGTTACAGACTAATTCAAGTGTTTTTCACAATGGAATATTTTATCATATCCTCTGACTTTTTTAAATCTAAAGGCAGCAAAGATTAGTTTCTTTAAGAGGCTCAGTTGCCACAGAACCTCTTGATCCTCACACCTCCAAAAACGCAAAGAGCAAATTCTTCCCATGGACCATCAGACAGAGAAAAAGTCCTTTACAGGCACATTGTCACCTGCACAGTGAGGCTGCTGTGATCCACTCCCCTGCCTCGTTCAGAGCAGGGGCAAACAGAGATTGATGCAAACCCCAGCCAGGCTGTCTGCAACACAATTCCTTCAGTCCCTGACCCAGCACTCCAGGCCCACTCAGAGCATGTGGTTTGGGTTGAGTTTTCCATACAGTGGTTCACTAAACAAACCTCTGTCACCCTACGGCAAGGAAAGAGCTTCAGATTCCAAAACCCAAACATTTTAGATCCCTCAAACTAGGATATATAGAAAGTCCTTTAAATAACTTGAGAGACTTAGCCAAATTTAGCCACCTTCCTGCAGGCAGATTGCTCAGCATCATCCACCAGCCATTCCAAGACTGAAAACTCCAACCCTGTATCCACATGGTGGAACACAACATGTTTTAACTGGATTTCCTTGCCCTGGCCTCCATGACACACCAGAGCTTGTCATTTTCAAGAGTTATTTAATGAGTAAGAAGCTGTTAAAACATGCAACTTACACTTCAAAATGCTCCCTTTTAGAGATCAGGTGCATGGCAGCACCACATTCACCCACAGCAGAGGAACCCCACATACCACTGCTCAATTAACGGGGGAATGAGCTCCCTCCCACTGGAATTTTGAGGCCGAGGGGAGCCCTTACTATGCTAACAATGCCCACGCTCACCACAGCCTGAAAGCTGCCAATTAAAACAAAGAGAGTGGGAAGGAATACTAAAAACCACTGTTACAACTAAGGGATTCAAATGAGGACAAGAAAAGCAATAGGCTAAACCAGCATTTAAATATTCCACCTCTTATTCCAAAGCCTTCAGCAACCAAAGTGCCTTTCCTCCTGCACAAGAGGATTAAACTCAGCATGGTCTTGCCCAGCTCTTGGCACTTGACTGGGGTGGTAAATAGGTTTTCACACACCCACATCTGCCAAAGCTCTGCAGCAGTGCAGCTAGAGGATGCTCTAGGGCAGGTTTCCAAGGCACAGGATGGCAAAAGGCAATGTACAACATGTGTCACCAGCATTTCCTCTGGTTATGGGTAATAAAAGTACCATTTTTATTGCATGGAATCAATCAATAACCTTAACACACAGCTGTCAGGCCAACATGTGCCAAATGGGCAACTGGTTGTGTGGAGAAGGTCCTTATTGTCTTGGGCTAGACTGTATTTGTTCTGTTTTCTAGCTAAGATGGTTTGGGGAAAAAAAAACCTCACCAGAACTGCATTGTTGTTTGTTGTGGGTTTTTTTAAAGTAGGCTCTTGGGTTTTTGTTTTTTTTTTCTCCAGGTCCGTGGGTTCTTTTTCAAGCGCTAAAAGGCTCTTAAAGATTCCATCATTTTAGAAAAAGTCAATTGAAATAGTACCTTCTACCTAGATAGGAGAAAATGGAAGTGGAAATTCGGCAGACATTTTGGCTTACCTTCATTTTTAACCCCATTAACCTCACCTAATGATCATATAGAGCAGGCTGATAGCAGAGGCAGGAGGCTGAAGGCTCTCATGTGGAAAGCAGCAGAATTAATCCCGACAGCAGCGATGCAAGGAGGTGGTAATTGCTCCAGAGAAGTGTGGGAGAACTGCCTTTATTGTCCTCATTGCCAAGAAGCTCGGAAATCTATTCCTCATTAAGAGATTCTCAAAGTCACTCTTTTAAGGTATAAAACCCCAATTTTTCTATTTCTGACACCGCTGATGTTTCACAACAATGCTACAAGCCAAGTTAATGGGAACAACATCCGAATACAAACGATGGAAGCGGCAGCTCTGGGAGATGTAGGAGCACCAGTCAGGAAGAATTCATTACCCCGAGACATTTATTAAGCGAAGGAAAAAAAACTGTTTGAAAAAGGCTGGCAAACATCATTAGAGAAACAAAGGAAAATCACTTCATAGGCTTTTTTTTTTCTAGTTACAGTGCCTTAGTTTACCTTGTTTTTTTCTTTCGGTTGGTTTTTGAAGTCTCACCCTTACTCAGTAATTACAAGTCTCGTCCTGCTTTACTGTTTACAAGACACAAACTGACAACACCAAGCCCTGAGAAATAAGCAAGCGACAGAACAGGTCACTTTTTCCAAACATAATCTTTATTATTACCTGTAAGCTTCACTCCCTCACTGCTTCCTACTCCCCAAAATAAAGTTATCACCGATCAAGTCTGAAGGGTCCTTGAAAGCTGAGGTTATGACTTGGGCTTTATAATGGAAAATCGTATGTATTTCGTTGGTTGTTTCTTTTCAGACTTCCTTCTTCACACCTGATACTCAACAAACAGAAAAATACAAGTCCCCAGCTCTCCATTCTCCACCCATCTCCCAGTCCTGCAAGGATTCTACACACTGCTGTTAGGAGCTTCCCAAATGTTTCACACAGAGCAGGTAATTCTCCACATACAAGCACAGAAAGTTATTTTGAGGTTATTTATACGTAAAGAAAGTAAAATCCTGTTTTCTTCCCCCTTCTAAGCTGTGGTAAATCTCCATTGTGATTTCAGACACCTGACACTTCTCTTAATCCATTCATTGCAACTTTCCTGAGAAATCCCCCACATTAAGCTGCTTACAGGAACAGAGCACAGGACAACTGCCAGCCAGTTAAATGAGAGCCACAGTCCCAGTTTCCCTAATGGAACCAGCTGATGGGCTCCTTGGGAAGCACCTTCCCATTTTTCCAAGGGCAGAGCACTCCTTTCCATCACCGTGTTCTCATCCACAGTCCCAAACCAGAGCCTTACCTGCCACGGTGAGCTTTGCTGTCCTGCTCACGATGGTCCCCAGGCTGTCCACAGTTGCCACGCACTGATAATATCCTTCATCGGGTTTATTATGCTTGGAATGCACCACACTGTTAATTAATAAAGATCCATCTGGCAGCAGCTGGCGGCGGTCGTCCGACACCAGGTTGAGGAAAGTGCCGTCCTTTTTCCACTCGATCCTGGGAGGGCTCTCGCAGTGGGCAGAGCAGTTCATCACCACCGACGCCCCGCGCACCGCCAGCACGTCCAGGGGCTCCACCAGGAAGTAGAAAGGAGTGAAGGTTCTCACCAGGGATTCTGTAAAACAGCACGGAATTTTTGGAGTCAGTTTTCCACAGTTTTTAATGTGAAACGCACCTCCTTGAAGACACTGTAACGACTACAAGCACTACCAGGGCTCACATCCTCCCCCTGAACAGATTCAACCAGCTTGGTCCGTGTGACAGTGGTTCTGCTTTGGTTATTCACATCATGGACCCTCAGATTCCAAGACATTTCCATCCCTAAAATGTATTTCCCTGCTCTGCTGTCAGCCTCTGCTCCCCCAGCAGTGCTGTCCTTTGGTTTGTGGAACCAAGATTGGGAACCATCACAAACAATTCAGCCTTCAGGAAAAAGTCTCCCATTCTGAGCTTAACACATCTTACAAGTGTCATACAGTGGTTTTTTACTCCCATTCTAGCCCAGGATAAACATGATTACTTTTCCATTTTAAGTATTCCCCAAAGAGTTCTGTAATTAACATCTAGTTTGCATTAAAAAGTGAATTTTAATTACTGTCTTTCTGGTGTATTTGGTCAAGCAGAATGATTGTATGTCAATATCACTTTGACTTGTCTTAACTTAGTCATGTGTAGAAAACAGAAGACAAATTCTTCCAGAGAAGAGCAGTTTTCCAATCAGCACAACACTGGGTTCAGAGAAAAGGGCATCTTGGATTTTGAAGCCCACCTTAGAAATAACACTCATATAACAATAACAAACTCCTGCACTCATTTCAAAATCATTTCAGCTCTCACCATTGACCATTTAATCTCATGGTCAATAAAAAAAATGGTGAAATACTTTAAGAGCACCTGAAAGACAAATATGCATTTAATAACGAGATTTGTTTAATTAAGCCCCAGAATAATTCTGGGGTTTGAGGAAAAAGCACAAACTCTGAAGGCGACCTTTAGTTGCAGACAAAGGCTGTCCTGGAAGCATTGCAGCTTCTCCCATTGCCTGGCTGTTTGTGGGGTTTTTAAAATCGGATTTACCTTCTAAAATGACTTTAATTAACAAATTGATATGATTTCCTCTATCACTGAACTACACAGAGAGCCCCTGGTCTCCAAAGAGCCTCCAGCTTCCCCCCCAGAGGGACTCCAGCCTTCCTGCACAGAGCCCATTGTCTCTGCTACTCACAATTCACAGCAACTTGGAGATAAGGCAGGAGTGGTAGGAAAGTAACAACAGATAAATGATGCTTTGGCAGCTGATAGCATTCAAATGCTCTCTCACCTTCAAGAATTCCAAGAGGAAATAAAGGAAAACATCCTAGAAAGACTGAAGTTTCCCCAGTGACAGTATCAGGCTGGAGACTGTTAGGTTGGGATCCAAATCCTTGGGACTGTCTTTCTTGAGCATAATAAAGGCATCCCCCCAAAAAAACCCAAACCAAATATACAGGACAAAAAAAAAAAATTCTAGGAGCTGCTTATGTTACTTTGGTTTGTACAAGGGCACCTATGTGTGGATGTTCTGGATTCTCTGTGCCTCTGAAATCCTGAGTGTCAGCTCTCATGCAACAAAAGGCAGAGCAGAAACAAGAGCCATGAACAGCAGGAAAATCTTTGACCTTTTTACCTCTATAATCTCTTCCAGTGCTGCAGAAACCTGAAGTTCTTATTAAAATTAAAGCTGCACAGTCCCTGGGCTTTCCAAGAGAAGCATTTCCCACCCCACCTCAATCCCAGGCTTCTCTAAGCTTTTCAGCATAAATCCAGACTCCCGTGAGAACAAAACACACTGGTTTGAGTTTTGCCCTGCCAGCCTCCAGTGCAGACTGGAGCATATCTAATCCACTGATAGAGTAAGATCGTTCTTGCCCTGGAAACAACAAGGAGTCCAAGGAAATAAAGCAGAGCAGAGGATGTCCAGAGAGGTCACACCAAGACCAAAGAGCAGCTCAACAGGGATGAGAAGCCTTGAGGAAGAACAAGAAGCAGGTCCTCAGCCAGGCTTCAGAGGTACCAAACTCCTGCCAGGAGCCCTGGGAAGATACAGCTCAAGCTGCTTCATCCTGGGATATCACTGTGCTCCTGCACTGAATGCAGTGGGGACAAATTGTAAAGGGTTGGTGAATAACTCCATTCCAGCTTGAAGGAAGTTAAACCAGAACAGAGCCCATTTTTTCAGAGGATCTGCAGTTGGGGTTTGGGGCACTCTGGAGAATCACACTGCAGCCAGCTGAGCTCATGCCACCTTTAAGCCTCAATTCTGCACAAAAAGGGTTTGTACACACTTGAACTAAATAAACTTCTATTTCTACCAACGAGCCATTTCTCCCACTCCATCAACCTACTGATTACTCAGCTCGATGACAACATCTTATTTTGGGTAGAATGGGTGTGTATTTGGTGCAGGGAGTCCTTCCCCTTTCCACACACTTACACACACAGGTGTGTACACAGCACTGCCTCCATTTGTGCTAACACTGCCCAAGGAGCTCATGCTAAAGCATGAGTCTGTCTCCCTGCTCAGAAACAGGAACAGATAAATCTCACTCATTCCCACCAGGCTGGAGTTTATTTCTCCCCAGATCTGCTCTGGAGATGAGTGGCAGGGAGCCAGATGTGCCAAAACACAATGGAATGCCCTGGCACAGACAAGGTCCCAATGAGCTGCAGACACAGAGTAATTTCTCATGTCCTGGAGGCTCCACAGCTCCCTTCCTCAGCCCTGCCAGCACACAGACAGGAGGGTTCAGCACTGCTGTGCCCATCCCAGCACACAGACAGGAGGGTTCAGCACTGCTGTGCCCATCCCAGCACACAGACAGGAGGGTTCAGCACTGCTGTGTCCATCCCAGCACACAGACAGGAGGGTTCAGCACTGCTGTGCCCATCCCAGCACACAGACAGGAGGGTTTAGCTCAGCAGTGTGTCACTGCTGACTACATCACTACCAGAATCCCCAGATGTTGTTCTTGGAAGCTGCTGTAAGCCTTGCTACTTTCAATTTAATGTTAGACTAGCTGATTATGTCTGCCTAATTGTATTAACCTGCCCTTGGGTCCTCTAAATTTTTCCACCTTCCAAGAAGAGTTTGCCAAATTTGAACTCTAACCTTGTCCTTGCTCTTCCCTAAGTGATGTGAAAACGTAACAAATACAGTTTACACGTGAACCGCTCTGGGACTGAAAGACAACAAATACAAGTTTACCCAGAACACACAAGTGCAAAATCCCCACAAAACAGCCTCCAACATCAACATCAGGATGTGGAGCTTCTGGAGAGAGCGCAGAGGAGGCCACAGAGATGTTCTGAGGGCTGGAGCCCCTCTGCTCTGGAGCCAGGCTGGGAGAGCTGGGGGTGCTCACCTGGAGAGGAGAAGCTCCAGGGAGAGCTCAGAGCCCCTGCCAGGGCCTGAAGGGGCTCCAGGAGAGCTGGAGAGGGACTGGGGACAAGGGTTGGAGTGACAGGACACAGGGAATGGCTGAAGCATGGAAAAAGCCAGGTTTAGGTTAAATATTGGGAAGGAATTCCTCCCTGTGAGGGTGGGCAGGCCCTGGCACAGGGTGCCCAGACCAGCTGTGGCTGCCCCTGGATCCCTGGAAGTGTCCACGGCCAGGCTGGACACTGGGGCTTGGAGCAGCCTGGGACAGTGGAAGGTGTCCCGGCCCATGGCAGGAGGTGGAACTGGATGAGCTTTAAGGTCCCTTCCAGCCCAAACCATTTCAGGATTCTGTGATTTTAAGTTTGGGAAATACAAACTTGTTCACCTCACCCAATTTGTAGACAAACTGACAGCCAATTAAATTTTCATACTTGGGTATCATAGTTGAAAATCAAAATTTCAAACTACTTTCATACATTCCTATCCCCTGCTATTAAAAAAAATACTCTGGGATGTTCTAGTCCTCCTTGTAGCTCATCTCTCCTCAAATTGTCACAATTAACCATCAGTTCTGACACTGTTTCAGTCAAGACAGAACTTGTCACCCCAAAGTGATCTGACAGTATGTAACTATAAAGTGCTTCCAGCCTGTCCTGCACCATTTTTTGGGCAGAGATGCATCTTTATAAGGCCTCAGGTGAGCAATGCATAGAACAGTAAATGCCAAGCAGCTGCACAAGTGGGAAGAAGCTTCCCTTCTTTATCCAGTTAATTTCTGGAAGACACAAGCACTCCAATATCCACCTTAAATCACTGAAATGTGTCCTTTAACAACCGCCTGCCACGAGCTCATCAGAAATTACAGCACTTAGGAAAGTAACTCCAGACAAAACCACTCTGATCTCAGTCCTACTGACTCCACATAAATCACCTCAAACTGGTGCATGGCAATGTGTCTCGAGATCTTACCAGCAGCACCACAGATCTGACCTGCATTCAGTGCTGCCACCAGAACTGTTCATTCATTATGTTCTCCTGAGGACAAGCACAGATCTCCAACACCACAGTTCACCTCACTTTGGAAAGAAAACACATCACATTTTACAAGGACCAAATGCAACAACCATCCAGAAGGAAAATGTGAAGCACAGGTATCTTTTCAGAACTCCTTTTTCCAAACAGGATGATAATTCAAGACAAACACATCTTCCATCACAATTAGCTGACTTGAGATGAGCAGTACACCAGGCTTTGGTTTGGAAGGAATCAAAGCAGACTTTGATAAAGAAAGATCACTCACTGGAGCTGAGGAATGACGTGGCACCTGTCCATATTGACCAGGGGGTGATACTTGTCCTTCTGACTCCAAGGCAATTCAGGAGTATGGATATGACACCCTTCAAGCTTGACATGTAGAACAGAAGCATCTGACAAATCCTGATCAGACTGGCAGGATCTGTTTGACAGCCCCTGCTCATGTACTGTGAGTCAATGATAAAAGCTCCAAGCTCTCTGGCTGCAGGATTGCACTTTTAAAAGGCTTTTCCCCAGAATTTAATTAACGTTCCCAATGGCCTCTATAATCCTAAAGACGGTGTTATGCCCTTCCTAACCCACATCATTACAAAAAACTGCCTCGAGAATCAGCCAGACGTGGTTTAAGTGAAGGTGTTCCCCACGCCATTCCCTGCAGGCTGCCAGCAGGAGCTCACAGGGAACTTGTTCTGTGGTTTTGTTCACATATTCATGGCTAAGGAGCACGTTATCTATGTGGGCAAATTGCTGCATGTGGTAATCTCTAAATAAATGTATATATTACCATCTTGGTAATTTATTTTCCTTGACAGCACCAGAAGCATTCTGCATTTCCCAATAAGCAAAACTTATCTATGATATGACAATGTACCAATGTTTAGACAAAGATGTATTTTCTGCTTAATATTACATTTTTCTCTTTATAGGCAATAGAGATTATAGACCACCTGATCAAATTAAACTAGGACAGCAACAGATACCAGCCAAACATCTTTTGATTTTACTTTCATAAAGCACTTCCAAAGCCCAACCAAACACACAGTGCTCGGCAAGTTCACCACACTCAAAAATCAAGGTCACATTTCTAAACTGTGTTCTCCAAACGCCACTTCAGCTCCTGCTTCACAAAGGCTCCGCAATCCACAAATTATACCAGACAAAAATTAAATCGCACTTAAGCAGCAAGGAAAAAAAGGAGGGCGTGTAAGAGCTGCCCCTGACTGCAGAGTACAGAATAAATCCTGCTGGTACTTCCATAACTCCAGCAGTGGGCTGACACTGGAACCTGGCAGAGCAAGTGACGGAACATTATAAGGTAAGTAATGCCTTGTATAAATCCAGACATAGATTCCTTCCTCCTTCAGCTCAAGCAGATTTCCCCCTCTGATGATTTAATACACTGTAACAAAGATATCCATCACAAAGAGTAACTCCTCTTTGCCCCAGCATGGTTGGGAATTGTGGCTAGGAATGGTACTTGAGGAATGCTGTGGTGCCTCAAATTCCCCCCTCCTACAAGGGAAGGGGCTGTTCTGAAATCCTCAAGGGAGAGAGATCCTTTCAGGATGGAGGAGGACGTGTGGAAGAAATCCTGCCCTATGAGGGTGGGGAGGCCCTGGCTCAGGGTGCCCAGAGCAGCTGTGGCTGCCTCTGGATGCCTGGCAGTGCCCAAGGCCAGGCTGGATAAGGTTTGGAGCACCCTGGGATAGTGGAAGGTGTCCCTGCCCACGGCTGGGGATAGAAATGGATAATCCTTCAGGTCCTCTCCAACCCAAACCATTCCCAGATTCTATAATGTTATTGTTTGACATCATGTACCAACAAGAACATGAAAATCAAGACAGTCACCACAATGACAGCATTATTGTAACAGAGAAAGAGGTAATTTGGTCTTAGTAACTGGGGAGTATCCAGACAGCACAGCCAATAAACAAAGAACCACTCAAGCAAAGTAAGCTATATTTTGCAACAATGCCTTTAGAGCTTTGTTTATATTTCCAGTTACCCTTCATTTGTTAAATAACAAATTATTGCTGGCTTAATCTTAACTGACCTTCTTGAAGTGAAGCATAAAATGATATTTTAAAAAATTTAGCCCATTGAAGAAGTGTGCAGGAATAGAACTCAGAAGTCTCCAAATAGTGTGGTGTGTCTGCAGTAAATCACTGCAAGGAAGCATCCCTGCATCTACTCCAAACGTTCCCTCTGTAAGCGATACCATCGCCTCATATATTATTAAATAATGGCAAGAAAAACACGATAATGATCAGCAGCCAAATCCAAACACAGATTGTAATCTCCAAGATCAGATGTCTGTGGAGATGCATTTATCTGGTGTTCAGTTCCACAGCCTTTCAAGCCCCTCAACAGAGTCAGACATTGTTACCTGGATTTGGAACACGGGGAAGTGGTTTTATTATTTACAGTTAATTGTCCCAGGTGCTGTGCCAGAGCTCCCTTCAGCAGCTGCTCCCCAGCACTGTCACACCAGGCCACAACTTCTCTGTCCCTTTACTGTGAGGCTGCAGTTCTGGTCAGCTTGGAAAACTGCAGGAGAAAAGATGGCACCAACTCCTCTTCCCCTAAAGCAGGACTCACCAGAGCCACTTCTAGTGGTACCCTTGTGGAATTTGTCCCAAAAAATCCCCAGCAAGAAGGTGCTCCTCATGTCCAGTCCAAACTCCTGAACTGTTTCCTATTCACAAGGATTTTTTCATTTGCCTTAAATCCACACTCAAAAAAAGGAAAATAAAAAGCTGCCTACCAACCATGCTTCAAAAACAACTTCTGGTGCACTTCTTGTTCCTCCTGGTGTGCCAGGGAAAAAAAAGTCCTTTATAAGCACTAAGCTCAAAAATGTGGACTTCTTTCAGGTTTTTTAAAAATATCCTTGGGTTTGACAGAATTTGCACGCAGCAGCCGAGTCCCACAAACCTCTCACCTTGTGCAAGGAACATTCTTTCAAAGCCATTTTGCTTTTATAAATCAAAGGAAACACAAGTCAGACCATCTAACACCATATATTTGAATTAAGCCAACAAGGGAACCTCTCTGAAGGTCCTAACTGCAGAATTCCTTCTTGTAACCCTTTCAGAAGGAGAGCTTAAAGGATTTTATCCACCTTTTCCCTTTTTTGTGGAATGCTAATGTTGTTTTACTCATTTCAAGTAACTATCATTTTTTAATATCAGCAGTGCTTCCTTCAAAAAGCACCTCAAGTCCCAGGGGATCAGAGCTCCATTATTTATTTAATTTTTAATTCTTCCAGGGTCTGTTTTCATTATTTTCTCCACCTGGGCTGAGAAACATCCCTCCAGCATTTCTCCACAAGTTTACTAGAGGGCACTGTAAAGACACCTACAAAAGGAAGAAAATGAATTTCTGTTCCTCCCGGTGAACAATAGTACTTTGACTTTTCCCCAGAAATAGCTCCCAGATGTTGGCTCCTGACAATGCTACAGTTGTTACAGCAGGTGAAGAGGAATTTCCATTTTTTCCTGCAGTAATGGATTTCCTCTCCCAGAGTTCCAGCGTTCTGAGCACTCAGGCACCTAATTTACCTCTTCAGAGAGAGGGATGTGAAAGAGAGTGGTTTTCTGAGGGTTAAGGGCAAACAGAAAACCCACTTGTAAGGCTCCAAATACACACTGCACACAATGCAAGGAGGCTCCTCGTGCTGCCCTGCTCCCCCTGTCTGGGCTCCACTCAAACCACCCTGCTCAGACCCACAGAACAGGTTCCCCAAACCCTCCCAGGGCCAGACAAGACGCTGAGCTCTCTATGGAGATGCCCTGCTGCTTTGCAAACCAAGCCCAGGTAATCAGGGAGCAGATTCCTTGCTTCAGACAGGGTGGGTTTTTTTGCCAGACTGGTAATTCAAAAATGGTTTAGAATATAAATACAGAAAAAAATCCCCACTCATCACAAGAGAATTATTTGCTGAAACCAATTACTTAAATATTTCCCAAGTGTAAACACGCTGCAGCATCCAAGAACTGTGCATCAAGGGGAAAGCAGTTTTACCACTTCTCAGATGCCAACGAGGTTATGGGGCACCCAGCAGAACTAATTCACTTTAAGATGCTCTTTAAGTGAGACAAGCTCTGCACTCAGGGAATGATCTCCCTCCCCCAGGCCACCTCTTCCATCCAGGGCTCCAGGCAGATCATGGAGATGCCAAGGGATGCTCACAAGTGTAAAGGGCAGGGGAAATGCTGATACCAACTCATGGGGGCTCCAATCACAGCAATGTCCAGAAAAGCCACACAGGAAGAAATAAAAAAAGGTTTCTATAAGGAAGCATAAAATGAAAAAAAAGGATGAACACGAAAAAAAAAAGATTCAAAGAAGAATCAAATGGAAAGTTGCTGAACATCATTTCCAGTGTCTTTCTAAAGACAGACCTTTGTCACACTTCATGAAAGAGGAAAAAATTCTTAACAAATACCTTTAATGTCAGATCAAGCAAGGAATATCTGAGAGAACCTGGAAACAGAACAGCAGCATTGGATCAGAGCAAAAGGAACGCCTTTAACTCAGCATCCTGTGACAGCAGCTGAGAGCAGAAGCTGGGGAGCACCCAAGGGCAGAACCAACAGCAGCAAAGCTCCCCAGGACAGCCCCAGCACCTCCCTCTCACAGCCCAGGGACACCAGGGTTTGGTCCTTGGCTCAGCAGCTCCTGGAGGGAAAGCACAACCTCTGCCAGCACCTCAGAGCAGCCTCCAGGGAGAGAAGGAAGGAGGAAGGGGAGAGGGAAAATAAATCCGAGTTCAGCATCTGATTTGGGAGTCCCTAATTTAGGGGACTAGTGCAGAAAGAGCAGGATAAACAGTAAATTCTGTACACTCAGCACAACTGATTCTACAGCCCTTCCCTTCTCTGGTTTCCTACCAAGCACTGCCCAATCACACCACTGAGCCACAATATACAAAAACATAATAACCTTAGCTATGTGTTAATGAGAGTTTTATTGATCTCTCAGGGCAGTAGTGAAAAAACAGGAGCAGCAGAAAGGTGGAAAGGATGCACATACACACACTACTACAAACATGTTACAATGTTACCAAGAATCTTATTTTAAGAACATATTTACACCAGTTTTCTATCCCATAAAAACTCAACCTTATTTGCAGAGTTCAGTAGGTGCTGTTGCGGTTTAACCCAGGGATAAATCAGGTGCAATAAAACCTGCCCCTCACAAATTTAACTTGCAACACTCCTGTAAAAGTGAGCTGACAACTAGAGAACCCCAAATTGAGGTTTTTTAGCAGAAAGGGTTAGAGTGGGATGACAGGCACATCACCAGTCAGGGAGAAGAGGGATGCAGCAGGTGCCCTCAATGACACAGAAAACTGGAGCAGATTTTAGTCACACCAGCACCAAGGTAATACCCTGGGGAAGCTGAGGAAATAAGAGAGAAACAGCAGGATCCCCAATTTTCTTGGGCTTTGACTAAGCATAAGTGTTTGTGTCTGTGTTTGCAAAGCCCAGACTAAAAGCAGGAGAGTGCAAAGCTAAAGCCCTCACAGATGCCCACACTGGTCAGTGACCACAGCACAGCAACAGGACCCTTTAAAAGTTACAACACCCACCAAAAGTATCAACCAAACATCTTAATAGCATCATCAATGAATGAGCCATATAAAAGAAATATTATATAACAAGGCTTACAAAAGCAGTGTGTTACTGCACCAGATTTCAGGAAGACTTGGCAAATCTAGAACTGGTAAAAATGTATTTAATATTTAAATTTGATATCCAGATCAGCTCCAATACTCAAATGAGCACCATTTCAACTGTGCAAGTTAGAAAAGGAAGCAAAGAAATGACATCCCAGACCGGTGCCCACCAGGAAAGCAGTTTAAGGAGGAACTGGAACACACACTGTGGCGTCAACAGCTCCTTCAAGTTACTCATTCTTTACTCTGAGCAGTGGATAAAGCTCTCCATTTGTGCCACCTCCACAACAAACCACGGTTTCTTTGGCCTTTTTTCATCCTCTCAGCTGTGAACTCTGAATATTGATCCTGGAATGTTTAATGCCTTTTACACGCATTGTCTGCTCCTGTTCACCACTGCCACAGGCTCAGCCTGGCCCAGGAGTATCTGCAAATCTTCCCGACCCTTCAGTATGAAATGCACAAAAATGATCTGGAATAAAACCCAAAATATCCCCAAGTCTTATTTACCGCAACTTAATTATTTCAAGTACAGTGAACGTACATGGAGTAGAGCAAATTATTGGATTTTTGTTTATTATTTGCTATATAAGAAATCAAGGAGCTACACTTCAGGAAGGCAACTGCAGCCTATTAACAGTGTATTTGTATTCTAAACAGATCTATTAAAAAATCTAATTGCACTAATCCTTTACTGTAACTTTGCAGCCGTGTTATTTTACCCAGCTGACATTTTTCTGTAACATATTCCTGCTAAGCAGTGAGTGCTCATAAGCCAAGAAAAGCTACAAGAAAAAGAGCCAAATGCCTCAATTTAACCCCTGACTCTCAGTGTCTCCTTTTCCCCAAGGGGAGTGGGTGGCACACAGTTCTCTCCCCTGTCTGGCAGGGCAAGGGGCGAGAGGAAGCCCCAGGGTGTCTCTGGCATTCCCACACCAGCCCAAGGCACTGGAGTTGTCCGTCTGACTTGGACAGGGAACACAAGCCTGGGCTGTAACTGGAGTGTGTGGAACAGCCATCCCTGCCCCATTTGATCTCAGTTGAAAGTACAGTAAAATGAAGTGAAAGAGCAGTTTTAAAAGCTTTACACAGATTCTTGTCTCTCCTCAAAGGGCATTAATGAAAACACTTCCTGTGGCAGTGTGTGAAGACAAGCAGCACCTTTCATCTCCCCTGTTTACTGCCTTCACCTCCCCGATTCCCAGGCACCACTGGAGCTTTGACTGGCACAGCTTTTGTCAGAATGAAAGAAAAAGCTCAACTGTAGCTTTGCAAATATATTAGCAAAAACATTTGCAAGTATTAGCTTGGCAAATGTTTTATACATGTGAGGGGGAAAATAGATTTATCTGTTCATTTATATAATACAGATTATTTCAAAGTGGGAAAGTACGTTTCAAAAGACCTTACGTAAGAGTGGAAATACAATTACTGCATGTATTAACTGAATTATCATATAGATATGGGTATTACTGGATGCACATTCTGGATATGCTCCTTCCCTCAGCCTCTGCTCCAGCTAATCCTGCCTGTGCTATGGATTGGCATGCACTGACAGCTACCTGGGTGGGTATTTGAAAGGTTCCTCCGCAAGGTTTTGCTCTGCTTAACACGAAGCAGAATTTTTCAGCTGAAATAATAACATCAAAAACAGGCCCCAGACCTGCACTCTGCTCATCGTGTCAGAGAACAGCACTCCATTCACAGCACTCCATTCCTAAGGTGTTAAACAAACAGACAGACCTGATGAAATATTAATTTGGCTAATTATGGCAACAGAACTGCAGAAGGAAGTAACAGCTCCACAGAAAGAGAGCAGTACCTGTTGGCAGCAGTGCCAATGCCCGAGCCCCAGACGTGTGGCAGATGGGCTCCCCAGGCCTGGGCTCGGGCTGGTCCCAGCCTTGGCTCAGCTCTCCCTGGCTGGAAGATGGAAAGACTCACCTGGGTAGGCTGAGCCCACGTGTGAGCAACTGAACGGGGGCTTTTAGGGAAAAGACAGCACACACCACTCAACAGTTCCTCCAGTTCATAGAGTGCAATCAAATCCAAGTGTTTTCACCATAGAAACAATTACCTTTACTGCACTAAAAAGCTCTTCAACCAGTTGGACAGCAGATGAAAAGTACCTGGCAACTCACCGCCCAAACCAAAAATTTTGGATGATTGTTTTACTTCATAAAAGTAAATCATTACTTTGGATGATGTTTTACTTCATAAAACATCATTTGAAAGCAATTCTTTGCATGGAAGAGTCTTCTGGAGGTCATTTAGTCCAGCCAGGTGACCCAAGCAGGTCTATTTAGATCAGGTTGCTCAGGGATCTGGCCAGCCAAGCTTCAAACTTCCCTAAGGAACAATTTCTCAACAATAGAAGAGAGCAAGCAAGAAGTGTGTGAGCATCCAAAGCAGCAAAGCACAGTGAGAGATACACCTCCAAACTGGCTTTCCATTTTTTCCTTCCTGACACATCATAACTGTGAGCTTTAGTTAAGCATCTACAGATTCAAAGTCCCAAAGCCACAATAATGGCAACATTAGGGAAGATCTGTTCTGAGGAATCCAGCAGTAAAAGCTACATGAAGTGCCTGGTGTGGAGCTGTCTGACATTGCAGGGATGGGTTTGTCTGTACCACCAATCACCTGGTGTTGTACCTGGCTGTAACCTGGGCTGTTCTGGCTCCCAGAGCCCAGCACACAAGTCCAGGGATCAACAGACACATGGAGCCATGGCTGAGGCTTGACTTGAACTGTTCACTGCTGTAGTATCCCTCAGCATCCCCAAACACGCCTCAGCATCCCCAAACATCTCTGCACTTCAGCTCCTGGCTCTGCCTCAGCTCCAAACCACAGGCTGATCCCACTGCACATCTGGGGAGAGTTGCTACAACTTCTGATGTGACTGCTCTGGCCCAGGTCAGTACAGTCATCACACTGAACATCATCATCACCACCCCAGGACCTCAACACCCTGACACTGCTGTCTTTGGTTCATTCCCTTTAAATCCAACCTTCTCCATAGTGCCAGGGCAGCCTTTTTCCTCCACTGGAGGTGCCTGGCAGCATCAATGTAATGTTTTTGGTACACCCTTCCCCATTTGCATCAAGGTCAGTGCCTGCCACAACAAGCTTTCTATTTTAAATACTGCACATTGATAAGACTGCATTAAAACACAAAAAAGCCTTTACACAGCTCCAGAAGATGTAAGAGCACAGCTTCCCCCAGGTTCTGTCAGAACTCCTGCTGCAATTTGTCTCAGTCCCCAAGCAGCACCTTTCAGAGAAAGCCACAGACACTGGGAGCCGCAGGGCAGAGCCTCCACAGAGCCACCACTGACCACCAGCAGACACCATCAGAGAGCTCCAAATTCCTTTGGTCTCGTTTTCCCTGTCTGTGCTGAGGGTTTATGTAAATAGCCTGCACAGCCTTCTCCTGAGAAACTCTCCCAACCTAAACCTACCTAAATCACGGCATAATCAGATAATTAGATTGTGGTCCCTCTAAGTCTGCTATTAGCACTTCCAAGCTATGTTTAAGGGGATAAAAAAGCTTTATTTCACGTAATTCACAGCACATGATGACTATCACAAAGGGGAAGCTCTATTTTCTAGCAGAGTAATTTACACTTTCTAAACAAAAAAATTCCAAGAGAAAAATTGTCATATAATATGTGGTGGGGTTTTTATGCCCAATATTTCTTAGTGGGTTTTTTTTTTGTTTGCTTTAGGAATACAAGCAGAACACAGAGCTATTGAACCAGCTCCTTTCAGCTGCAAGAAGGGTGAAATGCAGCTTTGCAGGAGAACCAAGCACTCGTGTCACCGTCAACCATGAAAAAGTCCCAGACAAGAGCATGTAAAATCATTGTATCAGCTCTGTAACAGGAACATCCATGCTACAGATGGGATTATGAGGGGAGGGGGGAAAACAGAGGTCAGGAACTGGTCACAAGCAGCAGCATCTGTGAGGTGATGCACTTGAGCAGCACATTCTGCAAATACAAACAAAACCTGATCGTGCTCTTTTTTTTTTTTTTTTTTATTCAAAACCAATTAAAACATTGTTTTTCTTGGATTTTTTGGCTTTGTCTCAATACCAGGTACTACTGAGGTCCTCCTTGCCTTGCTGCACTATTACCTTGCTTGCACATCAGAGAGAATATAAATCACAGAATATTAAGCAAAGTAAGATGCTTTGCCTTTATTTGATTAGGGTTTCTCTGCAGCACAGATTTCTTACAGCCAATATTAAAGTGTAATTACTTTGTCTCCCAAAGTTTTCAAATACATGACTTGCATATATAGAAGCTGTTTTTATCTTCATAAACCAAAGTAAGAGAGGGAGGGTGAAATTACTCCATTTTTGTGCTTAGCAGTTTCAGTTCTAGCAGTACCTCCTCCCAGCCACAGCAACCCATGCAGGGCTTTATCCCTGCTTTGCTGAGGGGACTGTTAAATATTTGTCACAGGAGTCTGTGCCAAGAGCAAAAATGAAGGAATCCAACCAGGGCAGGCAGATGGGCCAGAGCTCAGCAAGGCATGGGCTAAAGTGTGTCAGGAACCTTATGAAATGAGACATTATGTAACAATATCAAATCTGGGCACCCAGAGCTGGGTCACCTGCATCTCCCCACCTGTACACGATGCAGAGCCCAAACCCAAGAATTTAAAAAATCCTACACTGAGTTATATACTCACTTATTTTTATATACGATGCTATACAAGCATGCACACCAGCACAGCTGCGCATACGGATGTACCTGTTGATTCCTAAAGCAAAAATTAAGCTACACCTATCAGCAGAGCAGCTGATAAACCCACAGGCTTTGATACAGCACAGACAAGATCATTTGAGACTCAACCAATAACGGCATTAGATCCACCTTGGCATCCAAATTAACTTTGCTGCTCCAGCAGTCCCAGTGCTCCTCATGAGCCTGCTCAGGGAGGTGGGAGCTGAGCTGGCCAAGGGCTTCTCAGCACAAAGCCCCACTTGGGGCATGTTTGCAGTCCCTGGGGTTCATCTCCCCACCTAACTGTTAACAGACACAAAGGGAACTCAGCACACCTGTGCCACCTCCTCAAACTGATATCTAGGTGAGATATTTTTACCAGAGGATATTTAATCAGAGCTCTGAGAACAATAATTATCTAGAGATACTGAAAATCTGGGGCTACACTGCAGGACCACACAATGGAAAAAACACAGAATACAGAGGGACACTGTAATGAGGGCTCTGTCTGGAACACATGAGTGAGAAATGCAAGATCCCACAATCATAAGGCAAAACAAGCTGTTCCACGTTCTTTCTACACCAAATCAAATAGTCTGAAGGGCTGGTGACTGCAAACCACCCCACCAAACCAAAGCCCAGCACATGTCATGCTCACATCCAAGCAGCAAGTTGAGAACACTGCAAGAGCAGCTCATTAAGTTTGCAGAACTTGCTTTTAGTTCTTAGGGAAAAAAAAAAAAAAAAACCATGGTCAAAACTTACTATTAGACTTAGGTGTCTTTGATATCTCATCGATTAAATTAAATGTCATTAATTTTGCATGCAACTCATAGATCATTCTCTAAATGCTATGCCAAAAATCTAATTGAGTCTTCATTAAGTGATCAGATGGGAAATGGGAGCTCTTCCCCCACTACGGAATTCAAGGTTAAAACTGCAGCTCACCAAGGACTGTTAAGAACTGCCTCAGACCCTCACTTTCAGTCACCACACAAAAACCCTTCTATTTCATTCACTCCAAATTTCCCTTATTAGCTGGCTCCTCCTCCCCTCTTACACCAGTAACCTTGAAAAGAGGGCAGGTAGAGCTATTAAAGAAAGACAAAGGGACTTAAAAAAAGGAGATTATTTCAAGCTACAATTAGAGTATCCTACCAGACTACACTATTTTGAAGCTTAAATTTAAATTAAATTCAAGCTGCATTTTTAGCCACACGCTTGTCATTACCTTTTTGTGATCCCAGTGTGAGGAGAGAACAATTCCTAGGCTTACTTCCAGCACCGAGTGCCACAGCTGGATTTGGCCACCCTTCTGTTACTTGTGGGTGCTGGTGGGACAAATCTACTCTCTGTCATTTCACAATGTCATTTCACAATGTCAATTAACAATGAGAATTTTAAAAGTGATAATTTAATACACGAAGACGCTTCTGGAATAAAACAGCAAAGCAGAAGAGGCAATAGGGTTTATCTCTGTGAGGAAGGTGTGCTACTACTCCCCAAGCCTGGAAGATAATGTTAGGTCATGACTGCAAGCTCCAGGATGGAAAAAGGCCTTGCAGGACTGCCCAGGGATGTGAGAGGCCAGGCAGGAACCCAGGCAGGCTCCAGGCTGGCAGGGGGATGTGGCCACTGCCCCCCGAGAGACCCAAAGGGAAAGGGCTGAGGCCAGAGAACAAGAGCAACAGGAACAGCACTCAGGGTTTGGGAAAGGCTTTGGAAAACTCCTCTGGTGCTTCAGGTGAACAGGAGCACCACTCTGGGACAGAATTCCCACGTGGCCATTCCTGGAGGTTCAGGGCAGGCCTTTTGGGCTTCATTAGTTCAAGAAATGGACACCTGCCCTTTGTCTTCACAGCTACCTTGGTTCAATCTTCTGCTGTACAACCTTGGAGTTCTGTGCCCATTCCAAACTCTCTTTGGTGTCACACTGCAGGAGAAGGAATACTGACACAATCTAAGTGATAAATGTTTTCCTTTTCACTCCAAAGCTGTACATTCAGATTCAGCTTCCTGCCCTGCAATTCTGACTCAAGCTCCTTACTACATCATTTTTTTCAGCATAAATGGTACAGCCATAAATACTATTTTTTCCCTGAGAAGTATTTTGTACAGGTGGTATTTTGAGTCTCCCCAAATCATGGATCTATTATTGAGCCAAGCTGAAAACACACTATCAATTTTCACTGAACTATTGATCATGGGAGGTCAAGCCTAGCAAGACACACGGAACACCAGGAATCTACAAGCAGGAGGTTGGAATGAGCCTTAGCATTTCCGATGCCATACAAGGAAAGGAACTTAAAAAATAATATTTAAACGGCTTGCTGGAGTGCAGGCTACTTGTAGGAGAATGTCAGCAGACTGGGTGCTGATTACAGTGAAAGAATGTGATCCCCACTTGCAGAAACAAAGGTGACTTTTGAAGCCTGCTCCCTGAGCAGCAGGCAGCCTGCCCCAGTTCCCCAGCCTGCAAATGAAAATAAACTCGGGTTATCTCTGTTAAGGAGAGGTATGGATGGCAGGGAGTCAGGGGAATTTAAATATTATGGGTAAGTGCGAAATCCCCACATTTACTTTGCCAGTATGCCACTTGCTATGGCAAAAGAGGAAAAAGAACCATTTTGCACACACATTCCTTCCCACGCCTGCCATTGCCAGAAGTTACAGGGAAGCTTTAACAGACACCAGTGTGATCTCTAAGTGCCCTGGACACAGCCCTGGCTCCAAGCTGGGCTGGGCACTATTTCAATTACCCCCTCACTCTCTCGAAAAGCTGTTTTTTCACTTGATTTTCTCATTCCCTGCAGCCTCGTTTGCGGAAGGAAAACAAAACCGAGAATAACTTCCCCTTGTAAAAATCTTGCAAGAGATAAGTCGGGCTGTTAGTTCCCTCCGAGCTGCTGGGATCTGCCTGGTTTTCTGCGGCACTCCTTTAGAAGAGCCCATTAGGAGATCTGTATAGGAAATCAATGGTGAGGAGCTGCAGGTAGCCCCGGCCTCCCTTTGTGCTGCCGGCGCAGGGCCCGCGCCCCGCAATCCCGGCTGCGAACAATGACATCACCCGGCTCCACACGGCTTTCGGGCAAGGTAAAAGCCTGCCCCGCTCCTTTTAACCATTATTGCAGAAACTACAGCGAAAATGTGAACCTTGTCCTGCCGCCAATGGGGGAATGAAAGGCAAGACGGGCAGAAGAATGGTCTCTCAGTCATGCCACTCCAGCAATAATGTTTTTTCCAACGGAGCTTTCAGCAGTCAGAAATGGGAAAGATTATAGACACAGAGCCTGCAGTTCCATTCAAAAAGATCTTTGTTAGCAGCAGCAATGAAAAGAGGGGGAAAAGCTCACAAAATTCCTCCACTTAAAGCACAATCCCAAAACATATGCTTACAATCCTGGAAATCTTTGGGAGATTCAGGGCGTTCAACAGCTGCAGCTGAGCTTACAATGAACATTGCAAATAAATGCTAATGAGATGCTTATAGATCCTGAACAAATTGATTTACTGAGATCTTGTCGAGTGTCTCCTATCAAGGGTTTGTCAGAGTAAACAACCAAATCCTTATAAACAGAAGTGACTCATTCATTACAACTGGAAGAAGAAAGGCATAATAACTGAAGCTGTAGTCCAGGAAGATGATGAAACAAACGACATACACACGCGTTATTTACCAAAAAATAATAAAAATGAAGTTTTTAAAAACACTAATAGGAAACATGTACAGTTTAGCTCAGCAGACAGCTACAGATCAGCCTGCAATGCTGTGAGCACATTAAAAACCACAAGAGTTATCAGCACAAGAAGCAACCATAATAAAACACACTCGAATAAAGCTTTAGGATAAACCCACATAAAGCAGATGCATAATGAGCTCACACTTGTACTAAATTATTTTATTGCACATTGTTATAGTACAACCTGTGTGTGTGTAAGCAGCTCCTTGGAAATCAAACGGGAGAAAATCCATTCTCTTACAAAAAAATCTTCCTGTTCATAAGGTTACGTGTGATTATGAACAATAAATAATGCAGGAGAAGCGAGGTAAAGCTTCAGAAGCTCTATATCAGAATAAGAAAAAATATTTCTAGTTCAATTAAGCTGAGATGAGTCCATACTATTATAACTGTCTAGCATGGAGAATTCTAGGATTCCTTTTTGACCAGTCACCTATAAAATATGAACATTTAATGATTTCATAATGGCAGGCAGGGAAGGTGGTAACCTGTATCCCCCTAACTGAGCACAGACAGAGAGTTTCTCTTACAGAACATTAAGAGCAAAAAACTAAAATTCTCCAAACTGGGATAAAAAGCAAGGGCCACTTTATTAACACTAACAGTCTTTGGGGAGGTTGCCCAAAAAAACCACTTTAGTAGGAAAAGCAGCAAAATACAAGAAAAATGAATCCCTTCAACTTTTCAGTCTCCACAACTGCACTTAGTGAAATGCTGGCAGCTTTTAAGGGAAATCCAATCCCTCAGTCTCCACCTCCTGCTCAAGCTGGAGCAGCCCCAGCCCCACATCCATGCCTGTGTCTGGGAGGTGATTCCCAGAAGATCCTTGTGAAAGGCTGATTTGCTCTCCTGTTAGTGCACACTCTGCCCTGCCTGGAGCTCCTCACAGCATCCCTCTCTCACAGGAAGAGCAGGGCTGGGGGGAGTTTCTCCCTGCAGTTGTAACACAGATTTCCACCATCACCATCTCTCTTTGTATCTGCACAAAGCAGAACAACAGCAGTAGACATTCCAAGAGCAAATTCCCTCAGAAATAAACAAACCCAACTCCTCAGAGGTTTGGGATCCTCCACTGGGATCAGGAGAGTATATCCAAAATAAAACACAAATCTGCAAACTTCCTATGCTCCTCATTTTAAGCAATGTAAAGCAATTTCAACGTGCCTTGCAGCAACATTAGGAGAAAAACTCTGGGTTTTCCCAAAAGGAGCCCAAAGGTCCCAAGTGAGTGACAAATGGAGCTCTAGAGACAGCAAGGAGGAAAAGGAAATCTACCCTAGGATTTCCAAGTTCCCACTGCCGTGTCTGCAAGAGGATTCTGGTGAGGGAAGGTCCTGCTCCATGACATCCCTGCAGAGGCACCCCTGGCCCTCCTGTGCGCTGCTGTGTGAGCACAGCCTGCTCCGGGTCAGGAACAGCCCGGCCTCCTACCGAGCCCCAGCCATGGGAAAGAGGGAATTCTTTTCAGACCTGAGCCATTCAGGGGCTCATGTAGCAATCATCAGGAAGCTCTTCTCTTCCTCGGAGCACTTCACAAGCCACAAGTGCAACACAACAAGGCAACACAATGGGCTGTGCCCTTTGTGAGGAATGCTCCTCATTCTGCACAACGGCTCTTCAGGGGGAAAAAGGGTCCTGGAAATTGCCTCCCTCACCCCAGCTGCGGGGCTTGAAAGCACAACAACTCCCTCTTACAGACACAGGGCCACCTGCAATTTCTGTGCATTGAGCCTTCACCAGATTGACAGTGTTTTATTATTTTGGGGAGGCTTATAAGCAGAAAAACATACAGGAATGGGGGTTGTAGATACTTCAGCTGACAAACCCAACTATCTTCAGGCAGTGGCTCTCATCATCTCCTGCCAGGCAGGTCTCCCAGAAGTAATCCTGCTTTTGAGAAGGGCAAGATGAGAGAACAAGGAGAGACATGGCAGTGTCAAAACAGGACAAAGTAATTAAATACTTGACTGAATTGCTGTCTCTCTCAACCTGAAGGCAGCAGTCAAAATTAAAACCAGACCTATTCAGAATTTTGCAAAACTTTGAAGAAAACCCCAGACCATGTATTCTAACCAACTCAGAGTGCTCCAGATGAAAATTGACACAGTCCAGAGCACTACTGCAGCTCCACAAAGGAAACAAAATCGGGTCCACAACGTGAAAGAGAATGGATTTGGACAGCCAAGGTGCTGAGGGCAAAGTCTGGTGTATGAAAGCAAGGTAAACACAAAACCAGTTCAGCTTAGAAACAATTTTTCCCCTTCCTTACTCTTCTTGGCTGAGTTGCTCAGGATGTTCCAGGGCCAGTAAGACTGGATGGAAACTCAGAGAAATCCAAACTGCTCCTATGAAAGGCCACTGCTTTAAGCACTTTAAGATAATCAGTCTTCCCTTTCCAGTGCTGGACAGCAATCTCCTTTCCCTGAGGTGTGAGCAGAAAGAGAAGAGGCTGCAAAGAGGCAGCACTTGCATTCCTTGTTGACAGTCACCTTCCTGCAGATACCAACCTATAATGTCCATGTTTGCTTTATCAGACTTTCCCCTTCACCTGCCTTATCTGGTGGATTTATCTGTCCCTCTTTCATCAGGTTCATTCCAAAGCAAACAATTTGGTTTGCTGGGCTTTTTATTTAAAAATAATAATAAAAACAAACCAAGAAAGAGACAGAATAAAACTGAAATAAGAAGACACTCTTGAAAAAAAAGATAAAGCTTGGAGTATCTTCCATTTGAAATTGCATTTATAATGATATCTAGCAAGTTCAACAGGTTTATATCATTCAAGTAGTATTTTTAAAAATGGGGTTAAGCTATGGAATTTCAAAAAATGAAAGAACATAACATCAAGAGATAGCAGCAGCAAGCTTTCCATGGCAGCAGTTTCAATAATGGTGTTTTGGATACTTTGCTTCCATCCTCCACAGAACAGCGATGGGATTTTAACTGTATACAGAAGGGAACTGCCAGATGTGCATTAACAACACCACGACACACTCAAAGGAAAGTGATTTCTCAACTCCTGGGTGCAAACTGAAGGCTACTGCAAGCTGCTCGCTTTCCCAGGATGCCAGTTTGCCTTTGGATGCTCATGAGTCTCACTGAAAAAGCTGAAGCTATTATTTAACCAATTTTAACAAAAAATTAAAATCAATCCAACAAGTGCTCTTAAACAAGCCATCTGCAAAGATGGGCATCACCAATAGAATAGCATTAATCTTCCACATCCAGGAAATAGATCTCCTTGACGCTAGAGAATTTTGTAAAATAGAGTGACTTTGTAATGCTGCTGGTGACAAGTTAATCTGGCGTCAGCTGGAAAGACATTGTTGCAGGTCACATATTTCCAGCTCTCTCAAAGGCCAGGCTTGCCTTTCCCAGGAGCAAATCTCCTCTCTAAGCTCAGCTAAGCATGTCCCTCAAAGATGTGCTTGCATTAGGGTCCCCCAAACTCTCCTTTGAGTCCCTGCAGTTTGTCCCTAAGTGGAGTAAATTCCTTCCCACCCCTCTATGGAAGTGTTTGCTGTGAACACCCTCAGTCCTACACGTCTGTTCCTACAGTCACTCCAACTTCCTCTCGTGCAATTCAGACTTTTGTGTTCCTTTGTCCCTGCAGGAAAAGAACCCACCAAAGCCTAAAAGCAAGCTTTTCAAGAGCAGAATTGCACAGCAACATGCAGCAGGAACAGTTGGAAACTTGTGGGGTTTTCATCTTAATTTGCGTCTTCAGGGGAAATTTAAATAAAAGCAGCAGACGCCATATCTATGAGGCTGCACCAGCCAACACAAAACAGCCAGATGTTTATACAAAAACAACAGCGTTTTTCTAAACACAAAAAGGAAAGATTTGGGGGCTTAGTCTCTGCTAAACTCTCCTGTTCAACTTCAATGCCATTCCCAGAGCCTGTTCCTTCCTTATTTAACTCTTTGACAGGGATGTGATGTCTTCACACCATAAACTGCACCACGTTTAACCCAGCCCAGGCCTTAGCTGCAAATCTGTCCTGCACTTCACAATAAGAACATTGGTTTTCCTGACAAAGAGACCACTCCACCATGGAAGTGGTGGTCCTTCAGTGAGGTAATTCTGGCAGAATTCAGAACTGACTCACATTTTCTCCCCTGTAGGAGGGCACATGCTGAGCTCCCCCAATTTACAGCTGGGTGTTCACAAGTGGTTCTGCACCACCCATCACTCCGAGCTCTGCAAAGTGTCTGTGCACGGAGCTGAACAGAAACTACTCCCAGAAAACAAGTCTCTTTTCATCCTGCTCTAGGATGTAGAAGCTCCATTTCAAATCCACCCTATTATGAGTACCAAGCACTGGAAATGTACCTCCTGCTCTCACAGACTGTGCACTAAGCACTGCTCACTCCAGACGTTCCTAACGCCCATCTCTGCGCCACACACTGAGCACAACAGCCACACCTGCCCCTCCTCCCAGGAAAAACCTGCCAAAGGCCATGTGGGATGTGCTGGTGCCAGAGGTGACCCCTGGCTGATGCCAGCCCTCCCACCAGCTCCAGCTGTAACCTCAGAGCCCTTGGATACCAACTGCTCACTCCTCAGAGATGGAGCTCTCTGGTGCACTTGGCAGTGAGAGACTCCAAACACCTCAAAAATCCACAGAGTAACAGCTTTGTGATTAACCAACACAGGTTTCAAAATATTCAATGAAAGCCATGGCCAACCTTTCACATCTCTCCTCTTACATTAACTTGGAGAATACAGGCATCAATCTGCTAATGCTACAAAAACCTCAGATCCTGAGCAATCATGAAATCATAGAACCATTTAGATTGTACAGAACAGTTAAGACTGAGCCTAACCCAGCACTAAGCCACATCCCCAAGTGCCACACAGTCCAGTGCTGCCAGTACAAATGGAAATGTGTGTGCCATAAGCCCCTCTACAGTCACACCATCACAAAATTTAACAAGAAATATGAATTCTGCCCCAATACGGGTAAAAAAAATTAGAAATCTATATTCAGATCCAACTCCTCCAATAGAGGCCAAACTTCTGAACTGAGAAGTCAACACAACAAATGCCTACAAGAGCCACTGATGCAGAAAGCCCCTCCAGCAAACCTAATTTTTAGGTTGAGGAATTTGAATGCAACTCAAAAGCAATAGCTATTTGCACAGAATGATGCCATACAGCATTAGAATGTATTTGTCCATGAATCTTAATAAGAGAAGTTCTGGTTTTAACACACATAACTGACCACTTGACTGGATGACCAACAAGTGTGAAAGTTCCTCATCACTGAAACTGGAAAGATTCTCAGGGATGTATTTGCCATCACAGAATGTCCTGCATCCTAAAAAGGCTCATTGGTTTGAAGTTTTTTGGAAGCAATCACACATAAATCCTGTAACTGCTGGTTAACAGGTACTGAATGCAAACAGCCTGTAAAGCTGAGAGCACATCAACAGTTCCTACTCCTAGTCAGGAAGAGGAGGGAGTGCCACTCCTGTCTGCTGAGTGATCCAGCACAGCAGTGCACTAAGAAAGGAGAAGGCACTCACTGCAGCAGAGAATCTGCACACCGGGCCACAACAGATCCAAAATTTGCAAAACACACGACTCCAGCATGGAGAGGTGTAGGAGCAGTATCACCAAAGGATGCAGGGAAATGCATGATAACCAGCTGGAAGCCTAATTTTTGTTTAAGCAGCATGCATTTCCTAGAGTTGTCTCCACTTTGATTAAGAAAACACACAACACCACACTGGGTGAGACCCACACTTCAGTTCCAGCAAAATAACAGCAGCTTTTTTCTATTATTACTTTGTAAATGAAAACACCAGAGCCTGAGCATTGCCTGTAACTCGTTCCCCTTGCACTCCTCCAGTACCTGCAGCTGACACACAGAAATTGCTGGGGTAAATCACTGCCCAGAGTTTTGCTGCCACTCCCCAGCACCCCCCACCCCTCTGTCCCCCTGCTCTGGGCCTCCCACGGCAGCAAGTTCCAGGAGCTCCATCCCCACTGTGGGATGTGGCTCCCTGTAACTCCTCCTTGTCAGAGCTTTTCACCAAGTGACTCATCCCACTCCAGGGTCTACCTCAGCTTCTTCTCCAGCCTCAGCCTGACAAGAGAAGGAAACTGGTTTAAAAGCTACAGTTAATTACATGTTGTCCCCAAAGCAAAACACCTCCAGACAAAGTAACAGGACGAATGCTGTCAAATCACAGAAACCCTTTTAGGGCCATCACAGAAATTAAACATTGACTCTCTCTTTTCTTCTGTATAATTCAGTGCAAACTACAATAACAAGTTGTGCTAACACTGAAAAATAAAAGTGGTTTTGAGATGACTGAGCTGTTGCAAAGTGCTCTTTTAGTAACCAGG
This sequence comes from Sterrhoptilus dennistouni, assembly GCA_013397095.1. Taxonomy (NCBI): domain Eukaryota; kingdom Metazoa; phylum Chordata; class Aves; order Passeriformes; family Zosteropidae; genus Sterrhoptilus; species Sterrhoptilus dennistouni. The sequence goes on along the minus strand of VWZU01002217.1, from coordinate 985,132 downwards.
CAGGAAACACTAATGCTTGTCACTCCTTCCCATAAGCAAGGCCAACAGCACTGCTCATTTGCTGCCCTTGCAAACGGGAAGACGCTTTCAAACATCTTTACATCTTTTGAGATTTATGTAATTTCAAAGACATAAATTCCCCATCCACCTCCACAGCGTGCTCTTCCCGGCGTTTCACTGCCTGAAATAAAGTGCCTGTGGAAGAAAATTGGACATTTTCATGAACATTTAAATCTGTGGTCTAAAGAAAAGTGGTTATTTCCCACAAGTCCAGAAGCACAATCCAAGTCTTTAAAAAAAAGAGAATCAAAGGCAGGTGAAGCGTGGCAGTATTACAGAATTATTATATAGATACATGCACATGTTATATGCATATCTACATCTTTGTCTCCTGGTTAATTGCTAAAATGAGATAAAGAACATAATTTCACACTTCCTTCAAATTACAAAGAAAACACGTTCCTGAAAAATAACGTGACAAATGTGACAGAAGCAATCAACACCACAGGCCTGGGGGATTTGGAGAGGTTGAGGTGTGTGGCTTGTGGGTTTTGTTTTTTAACAAAACCAACATCTTAGGACTTCAGAATTACCTGGTTTGAAGCTACTGCTTCATGAAGTATTAAAGTATCACAAATTATCCTATAAACAGTACACAACTTCACTTTACATAAGTGACTGTCCAAAAATCAGCCTTCCTTGAAGTAAACTCCATGAATCCTTTTAAATACGACCTACTGACAGTATGTAACTTTACAATGGGAGATTTTCGGCAACTTTGTTCCAAAATGCACACTAATTCATTCAAAAAAAATTGAAAACACAGTAACTTAATATGCAACAATTTCACTCAACTTCAGCCATGGAAGGGAATTTTGAAGTGAAGGTGCATTAATTCCTAAACACAGAAAATGAACAGCATATGAATAATTTATTGATGGCTTTTGCTCCATGTCAGCAGCTTTGCTGGAGGAAGTGATCTTTATGAAGTCCCCCAGGACACCAAGAAGTTACAGACAGGCAAAGAGACCAGAGGACACCATTCTGTGAGGCAGCAGGGCCACTCCAGGGGCTGGGTGCTGTGGGGACCTCCAAACACCAAGTCACACAGCGCCCAAATTCACAGGGCTGGGAGAGGAGCCACCATTCCCACCTCTGATAAGCAGGAACTGGATCTTTCATGCCTGACAGGTGGTACAAGGAGGGGAAAAGGAACCAGGGATGAAGAGTGAGAATCCAGAGCCCGTGGTGAAGAAGAGAGCAGCACACATCCACACTGTCATGGGAGGCAGCAGCAGCTCCATCACACATCCACCTCCTCTTTACACTTCCTGGCACAAACTAAACTTTTTCCACCATCACCTCTTCAGCCCAGAGTCATTTCTCCCTTGTCCAACCAGCAGCATCTCCTCAGCACCACAGCTCCTACACCAGGTGAGTTATTTGCCCTCTACGGATCTAAGAGCCTACTCAGGCACCTGCAAACAACTCACTTCCCTCAGGCACCCAGCCAGTTCCACATTACAAATTGAATTTTACAAAGAATTTAAATAATGGAAATATCACTAAGGCCAAATCAGTTTCCCTTAATTTGCCCAAATCCCATTGTAAGATTGAATAAAGAATATACGGAATATACTTTCTTGACAGCCTCTTGAAAGCCTTTTTTTTTCCCAGATGTGGATTAGATGTTAAGAAATTCTTTACATGAAACAAGGGGACTCTCTGAAATTCACACATAAATAGAAATTTCCTGCTGTTAAGCTAAAACCACAGGTGACAGCTCTGTAGTAGCTCTTACAAAAGTGTCTGAAATGACTGACCAGTTTATTGTGTATCCTGCACTGGAGATGAGTGTTTATTCAAAATGAAGGGCAGATTACAGCAAATCTACAAGATGGGGGGAGGAAGCAAATTAAAAAGTCAGCGAGAGGATAACTGATTCAGTGATGCAAATTAAGTGTTTTAAAGCCACTGGGACTCTGGAACACAGCACAGCTCAACAGAAACAAACCCAAGGCAATGCAACCTTCCAAACATAATTAACCATTTCTCTGGAATGCCAAGGCTCAAAACATCATATTACCTTAACTTTGACTGCTGATGGCTCAAATCTTGAGTGCTACTACAACAATTACCAATAACCAATATTTAACCCCATTTCTGCAGAAGATTCTCTGAACTTCACCCCTTAAGTACAGCAGCAGTGGCTGCCCTGGATGGCTCTGCAGTGAACATGAAGTTGTGGCCATGGACACACCACTCCAGCCCAGACTAACACCCAACACATCAAGCCATGCTTCTGGCTTCAAGAATATGGTAGTCACATATAGAAAGACTCAATTTTCATTTTTCCCCTGCTCACAGCAGGCTACAGGGTAAATTAATGCTTCAGCCTGCAGTGACTTTGGATTAGGCCAGTCTTGTCAATAATTAATACAGCTCTGGTAGAGCAAAAGCACAGCAAAAAACTAGATTAACCAAAATCCCTTCTGCTGTGACACCAGCTTTTACCCCTGCTGAATGTGCACACACAGGACTTAAAAAAGGACAAGATTATTTATGACCTTAATGTAAGAGTTCTGAATGTCAGGATTGGGTTTTTTCCTCCTTTTCTTTAAAGAAATGCCTTATAAAATAAGCAATTTTATTGTAACAACTCAATAAATTGAAATAGTAGCAAATACCTTTTTTAACTGGCCTCTAACTTATCTAAGGTCTTAATCACAAGTTCTTTGCAAGCCTTGGGCATTCCAGAATCCTAATGCACCCAATGGGAAGCAATGAACAAAGGCAGCAGCCCTGCTATTCCATGGGCTCAGGCATTGCGATCTGTCCTCAGAAATGAGGGATGAAGCAGTGACAGCCTCCATCCACCCTCACACAGGGATTATCCCCACCACGAGGCAGTGACCAGCTACAGAATATCCATCAGATGGAACTGCCACTCCTTGGAGATGGCTGTGGACAGCCAGAGAGCAGCAGAATGCTTTCCCCATCCCCTCTCTGTGTGTTTATATTGCTGTCACTGCACAACTACTGAAGTTATTAAATCTGCAAAATGCTTCAAGGTGAAACAATTCATTTGCAAATTGTTTTAACAACTCTAAGTATTGAACAATGAAATCAAATGCAAACATGCAATCAGCTGGAGTCTAAATTAATTCCTTGGTAAGGCCATTTCTCTTAAATCAACCCCCTCTCCTGGATAATCCTGGATTTCAGCTGTTTTGTTCAGCGTGCATCTTAACGAGGCCACTGTTGCTGAAGGACATGACCCGATTTCTTCTGAGGTCAATGGTTATCAGTAGAACTGGAACAATACAAATTTCCACCCTGAGACACAAGAAAAGCACTGAATCTGCAGTACTCGTTGTGAGTTTTCACATCTGACACCCCATTTTGACATGAAGTTCTTCAGCTGATAAAGCCTTTAATTTTTGCATGACAAAATCCAACTGTTCGACATCACTGTCCACCTGCTGATTTTGGGGAAGATGCTTGCTGCCTCCAGGAATGTGAGATGCTGCAGTCCAGCCATGAACTGTGCAACTGCTACAAAGCAATACATAAAGGTTCTTTTTCCAATCTTCAAAGCAGGTGTTCAGACTGTTTCTATTTTCCTAGACAATAGCAGACTTCTCGTGAAGAGGGAGACAAATTTAGATAAAGACAGAGCTCTGGTACTTAGAGCCAGGCAGCAAAGTATTAACTTAATCACTGAGCTCCCACTGAAATAAACACATTTCTATTGTGCTCCTGGAGCCATGAAGTGACAGACCCCATAGCTCTGGCTGTCCTTTCAGACATGTTTTCCACCCCTCCACTCAGCCACAGCTCCAGCTGCACTCCAAGATTTGCTTCCCCCTCAGCAGCTACCAGAGCAAGGTGCAAGCTCAGACCTCTCTGTGCACCACACACCTGGCAAGAATAAAGACTGGACCAATTCTTTTCAATTAACCTCGGGTGAAGTGAACTCAGACACCAGGAGGGCAGGGAATTGTTCAAAATGGGCAAAGGCAAATAATTTATGTTCTTTGCGGTGATTAAGAATAAGGAGAGGCACAATTCATACATGATCCAAAGGCAAGTCACTATTTCATGGAGAATCCCAGGACTGACTGCTGAAAAACACGCATCACTTCAGGACATTTCTTCAGTGAATTATGCCATAAATAAACAGTCTGAAGTAACTGAATCCATCTGCTTTTGGTGCAGCTCAGAGGAGCTACAGCAGTTGCCTGAGGTTTTACAAAACCACTTTTCCAGGGAAAAGGGCTCCCTGCCCACCTGACACTGTCCCTGAAGTGCTGCTCTTTGAGGAGAGCACCTCTTGCACTATTCTGACATGGAGATAAAAAAGGACAAGGTCCTAAGGAGAATCCCCAATATTTTCAAACACAAACCACTCCAAACACTAAGAGGGGTTTCCAAAGGGGCACAAAGCTTGGAGGAAAACAGCAGGCTGAACTCATACACTGAGACAGGTGGAAATTTGAAGGTACTTTGGGTAAAAATTTTGGAAACTACCTAAAGCTTACCTCATCCTAATGCAAATCTTTCATAATCAGCAGTCCCAACGCTGCCACTGTTGGGAACCCAAAGCATGGCAAACTTCAGCCCAGTGGTAATTTAAAATAAATCCTGCACAGCAGAGAGTCCTACCCACATACCATTGGAGACTTTGTTTACAACTAGAGCCTGCATTTAAAATTTCCCTTTAGGCTGAAATTTGCCTTTTCATTCAAAAGCCTTACCCCTGCCCCAAACTACATTTAGTCAGCATTTACAAGACTTACAGTTGAACAAACCAAAGTCTTCTTTCTTGTGCTTACACCTATTGAGGCTTCACCAGCAAGTTCTGCTCCAGCATTGGTCCACACAGGCTTTAAGCCAGAGGAGCCAGTTTGTTGCAAAAGAAAAATAAAAATTCAATACATAACCACAAGGGCCACATAAAAGTAATTTAGCATAACCAGAAAGCACACTAAGTCAAATTAAAGCCCAGTACTTTCATTAGGGCACGGGGAAGTCTATTTATGCTCAGGCATTCTCTACTTCAGAATTACCAAAAATAGTCCTGACAAGGTTTGCTGCCCATTTCCTCAGTGCTGGCTGTAACACAGCCAGGCCCCAAGTCACCCAAGGACACCAGAACCAGCTCGGCCTCACACTCTAGGGAAATAGAGCAATTCCATGGGCACAGCCCAGGGAATCTCTGCTGGGACTCAGCAGGTTCCCCAGAGCCTGAGTGATGCCCTGGCCAGCACCCACCAGGCTCTCTCAGCCTCCTGAGGGGTGTTTCTGCACATGGGATTTGGTTTTCCATCCCAAACCCACAGGTATGTGTGTCACAGAGGATTCTACAAGGCTCAGCACATCACAAGTGCAATTCCAAGAGACAGCAGCTGCCCAGATCCTCGGTAATCCAGAGGAAACCGTGGACTGAAGCGTGAAAACACTCTTCCATGCCCCTGTGCTTGTGGCTCTCAGGTGAGCTTAGGAGAGCTCAAATTCCAGCAGCAGAGCTGCTGCCCCAGCACCCTCCTCCTCCAGTAGGTTTCAGACCTGCATTCATTAACACGAGAAGCTCCAGCCCTGCACAAAACATAATTTGTAATAATTTTATGAGCAAGTACCAGAAAACTGAGTGGAAAATACTTGGCATGTTCCAACCATGAGTCCTTATCTCCAAGGGGGACCAGTTTGGGGACTGGGTGAGGACTCCCACAGAAGCCAATCCTTGACCAAAAATCAGATCCATGCAAAGATGAATCCATACAATAGAACTTCCTCACTTTCAGCCAACAGTGGTGCCAACACCCCAGAAATACAACGCTGAAAGCACTGACTGCCCTCAAGGAGAAGGTTCAGCAGGAGGCATTGATGGGTGATAGGATTTAAAGATCAAGCTGGTGGGTTTGGGTGAGTACAAGAGTTCTCAGCCAAAAGTTTCACCTTGTCTGCAACACCCCAATTACCTTCATTGAGGATTTTATTGCAGGAACAATGGCAAAATTCTGAAGCAGCAGAAAAAAAGTATTTCCAGTAAAAACAAAGAACCAGGCAGAACAGGAACATGTACACCTCTCACTACTGAATTCTTTACAAAACTTTTCTTGAGGACTCCACAAACCTTTCTGCTTTAAGAGATGACTAAAAAAAGTGGATTTTAGCCTGTTCTCATGAGATTGTTCTAACTCTTGGATAGCAGAAATATATAAATATTGGATCAAACTCTAGCACCAGTTCTTACATTATTAATTCTAGAATAAAATACTGTCAAAGTTCTTTTCTTTTACCAAATCACTTCCTAAACTGGGAGAGGGGCAGGGAGGACGAGATCAACCCTGCACATTCAAGCTTAAGCATCACTTACATTGCACTGTACCTGAAAGCTTTAAAAGTCTGGCTACCACTGAATTTGCTGCTGCCCAAAACTACTCCACTGCAAGTCCTGCAGTTTCCAGTGTATACAGGAAAATGGACAGAAGGAAGGAAAAGAAGCAAATTAAATGACCTTTTAGAGTTCATTAGTGACGAACTTAGACTTCTGCTCTCTTCAGAAGTAAATCAGTTTAATCAGACCCCAATTAGTCCAGTTCCAGCAGGCAAGGACAGCTACTGTGAGACTGCACAGAACAACAGTGAGATTTGCTAGCTCATTCTACAAGCTGTTAAAAATGTCCAAACCCACTGAGAGGCCAAGGCTAAAAAAAGAACCCGCAAAATCCATGCTGTAATTTAGCCAAGCAGTGAAAACGGTCCGCATGTCAGAGATGGAAACAGCAAGTCCAAAATCCTTCTGTCCACCAAAGAGCCATATTTGTATCAATATTGCTTCTGCTTTTAAAAAAAAGGCTCACTTTGTACATATGTACATTAATTATGTACACCATTATGTACACTTATATTATATATGAGTATATACAGCCCTTACTTGCAGAAACTCCAAGTCTATGTGCAAATCTTGAGCATAATTGACAAAGATAATTTCAAAGAAGTCCCATAAATGAATAAAAACTGAATCAAATCAAGGAAGGATTTGCTGCTCTCAAGATGAAAACGGCCACAAAGTCACTTTTTACACCATGAAAATATCCACAGAATATTTCAATGTTAATTATAAATGTTCAAAAAGTATTCATTCCATGGCTTGTAGAATTATTAACTACTTCCCTCCTTCCTTACAGAGTTGTGTTACAGAGGCCAAAGCAATAGGAACACTGAAAGGTGCCCTTTGAGACTGTGCCCACCCTCCTGCAGCTCCCCAGCAGCAGCGCCCAGGACAAGGGCACAGGGTGGTCAGTGCTGATATGGGGTTCATCACCTCATTTCCTGAGGGAAATCGTCAGGGACAGCAAGCCTGAAATGACCTCAGACAGCTCAGACAAGTTAACTTCCACCTGTCAAATGGTGAAAGCACTGCCACAAAATACACCTTAAAGTTCATGTTCATGTTTTTCTTTCAACCCTGAGAACTTCCCAAGCCTTTCAGTTGTCCTCATGAACTTTGTCAAATCCAAGAGACAATTTTATATGTTACCAAGACTTAGGAAAAATCCGAACTCAAACCTGCTCAAATTAGAAAATGTTCACACTCAAATACAAAAAAGTCATTCCTTGTCTACATAATCGTAAGGCAGGAGGACAGACTGATTATACACTTTTGCAGCAGTTGCTACCCAATCCTTATTCCACCTGGAACTACACACTTACATACTGACAGATCTGATTTACTTTAATAACACAAAAAAGCTACCTTATGCCCATTGCAGCAGTCAAAGAACACATTTCATCACTTAAGACATTCTTTATCCTAACAGACATCAGTTAATTTAAAAAAAAGGGGGGTGTTTAATCACATGAAAAGAATCTCCTTTCTTAAAATCCATGTGATGTAATGAGGATAAAGCTCACAGGGACAGCAGTGCAGCAGCCCCACCAGAACTGGCTGGGAGGTGAGACAGGGCAGGGAGAGGGGAAAACCCAACAAAAAACACTTTATGTCACTCTGCCACTGATAAAAAGTGTCATTGGAGAAAGCACAACACAGGCCCCCACTGTAGGGCTGTTTCCAGATGAGGTGAAGCCCAGGTAAGGAAAACCAAGGGGACTCTGTCAAAGCAGGTGTCACACACAGTAACGTTCACTTCTGCCCCTTCTCACATCTGCCTCTCTCACTACTTCCCTTGGCTGTTTTTTCTGGTTTGCCAATTTTTCCCAGACAGAAGTACAGTGAAGTTGACAAGCTGGTGTTCAAAACTAAAACTGGACCAACAAGAAAAATAATGACAGTGAGATTCCTTTCTTTCTCTCAGCAGTGCAGAGTCCTGCATGTAGCAAAGATCTGCCAGGAGCCTGTTCTTGTCAGCTGGTTACAAACCTTTGTAAGAGCCTGGGCTTAACAGTGCCTGATGCCACTTTTCTGACACCCAGGCTACAAGGAAGGTTTCTATCACTGGAAACAGCTCCATTCTCCTGAGCTGTGTGGTGTGCAGGCTGGAGCTACTGAGAGCTGAGCACTGCAGAGCAAGCAGGCAGGAGCAGAAATTCCCATTTCCTAACAACTTCCTGGATATTTTACAATTGCTTCCCCTCAGGAAGCTGATTCAGTCTTTGCAGCTCCAACACCAACAATTCTTGTTGAGAGGCAAGTTGTCCAAGAATACTAAAAGCACATTCCTTACAGCACACATAGACCCATTCCTGGCTCCCTAACAATGGGTTTTTCTTTTGGCCAAACCTCTCAGCTCCAATGAGGAGAAAAGGAATGAACTGGTCAGGTAATGCTCAAAGTCTCGGGGGTTTTTTTGATTTTTCTGTAAGCAGCAGGGCAGCCGATCACAGGAAAAGGAGGCTGGGAACAAGCCTAAAGGGAGAAAGGTAATATGGAGTAAATCACCACAGTCATTTTGGGGAGAAGGATTTCCTTCACAACACATTTAACCCAATGTTTCATTCTCCAAACATTCTCCTGTTTTTCCCTCATCTTCAAGTCCAAAACAGCCATGTGTCTGCATGTGTAACAGACCCTTTTTGTTTTGTTTTCACATAACGCAATCTTACCTGCAACCCATCTTACTGCATAATGTATCTGTTACTTACTAAAATTCCATCTGACTTCTTTTCCACAGTAGTGCTACACCTGAATGTAAAACAATTAGATCTCCAGGACTTCAAAGGAAAGATTTCACGGGTGGTGGCCTTTCAGTGCTTAGTCAGACTAAAGAATTGATCTATTTGGATTGATCTGTTAATCCTGTTACTGTGAAAAAACAAGAAAACAGTTTTATTGGGTCATCCCATCCTCTGACTGTTCTAAAAATCATCATTCTATTATTACAAAGCTCCTCCTCCTCAAAGCCAGGCTGATAATTTTCAAGATGATAACCCATAATCACAGCACCAAACATTAATCTTTAGAACGAGAAAGATATTTTATGTACATCAGACTGCTTAAAACCCATCTGTACTACTTTTCACATGTTATTACATTCAAAAGAAATATTTATGACATAAAATTACTTAATACCAGTGTCAAGCTGCTTTTCTGGAGAATTAACTGGAATGCTGTAAACACAGGGAGAAGTTGTTTGGGTGTTGTTTGAGTCGTTTTAAACAGCACACATTAAAGGCTCCTGACTCCCAGTTTTGCCATGTTGTGCAGATGTGAGATGTGTTGAACAAAAGCCTCTCTGGTTGGGAGCTGCGGAGCTTTGATCACAAGGTGCTGTGATCTCTACTTCCCACACCTCCTCTTCACTCCCAGACTAGAGCAGAAGACACAGTTGCCCCAATTTTCCTGTTTCTGATGAATATTTTAAGGTTGAATGAAGTATCCACTGAACTTTCCTCACAGTAGCATAAAGCCTGATGTCTGTCAGAATCCAGCTGCCACTTAAACTCAACTGCCAGTGCTTATCCAGTGACTTCCCCCTCCTACTCATATGAATTTCTTTTAAACGTCAGGCTTGTACTGCCAGAATATTTAGTTATGCATTAATATAAATGTTGACTTTAAAGCAGGCTCAACTTTAAATATTTAGCTTTTATTTTTTTAAAAAATCAGCTATAAATGATAGCCTGTGTTTAAATAATATTTTAACTACTTGGCCAGTAAATATTCAGATAAGATTAAACAAAATTTGGAGGAGCTAATGCGTCAGGAATTGCTTGAAAATGACGTTTTGTAAAATGGGAGAACAGTGATAATTTCTAATAATTTTTTTCCAACTTGTTCTTGGCAATCAAATCCAGAAGGGAAAAACCTCACCACTAAAAGTCTTTCTTCCAGCAAATACCTTGGAGCTATTTTGCCATGGATGTTACCCCAACCTGCTGTCTCCTTTGGGAGTTTATCAGTTTGATTAACTCAGCCCTAGGATGAAGGCTGCTTATCACCTTCGTTAAGGAGCTTTGAAGATGTCAAGTGCTGCAACCCTCAGGAGTTCAGAGGAAAAAGATTATCCTCTAGTCCCACGTCTGAATAACTCAGATGTGGTGGTTTCACCATCAGCTTTAACCAATTCTCTTTGGTGAAATGTGGAGACAGGAAGACTCTGCTAAATCAGCATTAGGAAGGACACAGGTTATCTCGACATCCCACTTGGAATTCTGAACCACAGAGGCACAAACTGAGACAGATCCCTGTTCTCCACCCCAAATAACCCCAGAAGAAACCTCGGTGCAGCTGCCACAGGAACAAGCACACAGAGTGCACCTGGAGCACAAACTGGAGCACCCAGAATGGGGCAGGCACGACAAAATGAGATGGACAGAAAAAGCCAAGCCCAAGCTCTGTGCCCAGAGCTCTCAACGTTAAACAGATTAATGGAAACTCCCAAAGTCGCACCAGAAGCCTGCAAGTGGCTGAGTGGGGAGCAGAGGGAACATTAGTGCCAAGCCTCAGTAATTGATTGGGTCTGCATGCACGCTCCATCTTTCCCCTCAAACTACATTTTCCCTGCTTATGGTTTCTCTTTCTGCCACTTTTAACGTGATTTATTCCTTCAGAAAGGGAATTAGGTCTTATTTTGATCAAATATTTAGGACCTTTTAGACATTAAAAGCCACAGATTACAAAGAAGGAAGGGTCAAAACAGTAAAGTCAGATTAAAATTGCAGATAAGCCGCAAATATTGAAGTCAGGAATGAACAAACAACTAGCAAAACAAGATTCAAAGAACTAAGAGGCTTATCCACCCTCCCTGCAACGTCTGGCTCCTCAGTGCTAAATAACTGCTACTGAAATCTTCCCCACACAGGAGCTGATGAAAGGGGTCTGAATATAGGTCAGCAAAAGCCTTTCAGATCCAGCTACGGACACTAATTAGATCACTTTCAGTTATTAAAAAAAGAGAAAAGGAAAAAACCTCCAAAACAAAGGGTTTACCGCTCAAAACGGTCCGAATTTCTCTTTTTTCTTGTCTCTAATTGGCAGTGGCCTTTGGTTTCAAAGCAGCTGGTTGCTGCCCCAGCTCTGAAATTGTCACCAGCACACACCAAACACAGCAGTGACCACACTGAGGAAGAACCTCCAGCAAAATTAAGGCTGAACAACATCTGCAGTGATGCACAAAGACATGGCGGGGGGTCGTTAAATACATTTTCAAGATATAAAAGAATTCTCCAGTTTTATAAAAGAACACTGACTGTTTTGTTTTACACTGCCAAAATCCACAAGGCAAGAAAAAAATCCGACTATTTTTTTCCTGCTGAAGTATACAGTATAGCTCAGCTCATACAGGGCTCCTTGTACCAGCTTGTTTATGCCTCCTCTCCTGTGAAACAAGCCTTTATGTCTCCATAGTGGAAAAACCCACTGGTTTATATCCTTTTCGAGATGTATGCAGCCAATTAAATTGTAAAGTAATACCTGTTTGAAAGTCTAACTCAAAGAAACTATACATTCCTGGGCTGGGACCAGAGCCAAGGAGGTCACCTTACACCCCGCGGTCACGGGGGAATAGTCAGCTTTTGGAATTTCGTATTTTGATTTCCATGCAAAGGAAAACTGGGGAACTGAAAGGATGAAATATTGTGTATTCTCTGCACACAAACTGTGCTCGTTTCTCAAGTGATAAAGTTAATATTCCGAGGAACAAGAAAAGACAGTTCAGGAGTTCAGAGTGATTTCAAGCCATTCAGAGAGAGTCAGGGAAGTGACAATTGCTGGTAGCTCCGCACTTTCCAGAACAATTTTAGTGATGAATAAACTATTATGTGACCAGACTATATGCATAAGAATGGTATAATGTGCACAAAACAACAGTGCACCAACACATTACAATAAAATCCACTTGTCAAAGTTACAAGCCAAGTCGATTTCCTTCCACATGAGAACGGTTATGAAAAGACTGACATCTTATTTTAATTTCCAGATTTCTGCAAAACAAACAGCACAGCAACCCCAAGAACTGGAGACAGGCTGCACCTCACCAGGTGAGTTCACCTGGGCCACTCCACAGCAACAGACAAGTCTGGTTTTTAAACTGGTTTGATCTGAGTCTTTGAGCTAATGTTAGGGTTTATTCTAAACTGAGCAGCACAAATGTGTATGCACAGCACCCTCTAACCCTACCTGATGCCATTTAAAGAAGGACCCTAGAGTTTCAGTGCCATGGAGATTTTTGGATGGGTACCAAAAGTCCAGCAAATGTACCAAAACAAGGACTTAGATGTTTTTGTGACATCTGTGTCTGACGGAAGCTGTCGCATCAAATTCACAGGTTGTTTTCTTCTAAGTTAGTGAACATAATTACAGAGTTTTCTGTGGAGCTTTCAAGACACGAGGCAGTTTGCTGTGCCATATTCCCACAAACCTCCTGCTTTAATGTATTAAAAACTAGATTGCCTAGCCCACATGAAAAATCTTTGCAATGACTATACATTTAATAATTTTAATTCCTTTGTCAGATCTGTACCGTGCCATACAACTAATACCCATGTAAAAGACATTTCTGCACCTGTTTCTCATAGTAATGTCCTGAGAATATAGGAAAGCTAGAGATAGAAAAGTAGTGTTAAGATCAATTTTTGGCACATAAAAAAATAATTCTGTATATTGATCAGCTACTCAGAAAGAATTGACTTAATATTGGCATCATTAACATCTAACAGCGAGATTCAGAACTCTCTTCAAGCAAGGGCTACATCAAAGAGCTACAACACTGAATAAAGGTTGGATAAACAACATCAAGCATAAGCAGCTACATTTCCTTGTAACTTGTGCATAACCCAGCATTTTGCAACGTTTCAGAATAATATTGTAACTGTTTAGCCTCAGAAATATAAAAAATTACTTTTTTGATGCAAGTCAGTGCGTAAAACAATTGTGTTGACTAAAATATAATTTGAACATATTTACATCTTCCAAGATTTTTCTGCTTTGGGGTAACAAAACCCACTTAGCCCTCGTAGTTTACGTTTTTTCCCCCAACATGTAAGAATCAGGATTTATGTCTTGAACAGATCAACAAAACAGCTTTTCCCTTGCTAACGTTTCCAGTGCAAGTGTGCATTAAGAACAATAACCACGTAAAAAAGCTGCCACAATGGATTGGGAAAAGCTTTGTCTTTGACAGCCACGCTGGAAGCAGTAGTTTGAGTTCTCAGTCTTTCTAGAATTTACCAGACTGAAAACTTGTGGGTTTGGTACTCTCACCAGCCAGGGCTGGCAGGGCAGGGCAAGAGTCGCTGCAGGTGAAGGTTGTAATCGTGGTCCTTTGTGCCCAGCGCTGCAGAAAAGCAAAGCAGCTGCAAAAATCCATCCCCATGTCTCCCCGCGCCGCGAGTGTGCGGTGCCGGCCGGGGGTTATTCCTCCTCCTCCTCCCGGCCAGGAGAAGGATATGGGCAGGGCAGGGCAGGGCAGGGCAGCCGCTCTCCTCAGCCGCCCAGCCCCCTGCGGCGGCCTCTGACATTCCTCTGCTCCGTCAGGCAATGAAAATATCCCCAACAGGATTAGAGCAGCCCTCGGAAGGAGAGCGGCTCGCGAACATCCCCAGCCCACGAAAGGCTTTGGGCGGGGGGGTCACAGCGCCGGGAGTGACCCTCAGTTACAACCCCAAACGGTGGGGGTTGAGCCTCTGACAAATTAAGACCTCTAAAAATTCGCTGGTACTTTCACATTCTTGCGGGATGCAGGCAGCGTTTGGAAGTGTTCATTAGGGAGGGCAGACTCCTGCTCTGGCACTCACACTAAGGGAAAAAAACCACGAGAACAAGCAAAATTAGAAAGCAAAACATCTCTTCCTATTTCCATCCCGGGCACAGGCACAGCCAGCTACCCTATTCTTCTCCTATTCAACTTCATACAGAGTGGTCAAGGGTTAAAGTGCTTTAAAAAGAAAAACATTAAGAAAGAAAAAACATTTTTTCTACAATAAGGAACACTTGAGAAAGGCTCCAAGCACCAGGCTAATAAAGAAAACGGTCCTGAAGAAGGAGGCCCTCACTACAGCATTCAGGTTTGGATTTTGCATTCACTTTCCTTGCCAAGCAAATATATTTAAATAAAATTATTTAATCCCACTGTGGCTTCCAGGCCACATTAAGGTAGTAGCATTCTCCTTAATTATACTCCTTTTCACATCTTTCAAAACCCTTTCAATGTTTACTTGAAAAGCTAATTGCTGACAGCTAGAAAGAGCATATGTGTGATCCTTTACAGTTCTGGGGTGGAGGGAGAGTACTGTCCCTTCCCTATCCCAGTTCTCAGGAGCCCTACAGCTCCAACATCCTCCCCGAGCCCCGTGGATGGACAGCCAGACACAAAACCTGGAGAACAGGAGACTCAAGGAGCACCTTATTGCCCCTCCACAACTCCCAGGCAGGAAGGCAGAGCGGGTGTCCCCACAGACACCAGGAAAGAGCCTGCAGCTGCCCCAGGGGAGGCTTAGGTTGGGTATATTTGTATTTCTATTTCACTTAAGGGCTGTCCGGCCCTGCACAGGGCAGTGGTGCAGTCCCCATTCCCGGTGGGATGTAAAAGCTCTGTGGATGTGGCACTTGGGGACAGGGCTGGGTGGTGGCCTTGGCAACGCTGGGGGAACGGCCGGACTCGGCGATCACAAAGGACTATTCCAACCTAAACAATTCCATGACTGTGTGTACATTATCCATCTCATACACCTTCCCAAAGACACTGTGGGCTGGGGGATGCAAAGGGAAATACAGGATTTTTCCCGGGTTGAAAAGAAAAGCCACTAGAAAACAGATCTATAGACAGAATTTCTGTTTAAAACTCCAGCACAGATTTTTAACTACAAGACTTACAATTTCCTAATTGCTATTTAAGTTTAGTTTGTGGATGATACAACATGTCCACATTCCAGAAGAACAGTCTAAGAAAAATCTTTATTTTTGTATTCCAAAAATTATGAAGCAACTTTAGAAAGATTTTTACACAGTGTTAAAGTCACACTCAAAAATATCTCCAAGTTATCAGCACAGTTTCTCAAGTATTTACAAGCTTGAAGTGACTGTCCTATTGACCAGAGCAGTTTACATTTTCTCTGCTGAGACCACCAAATTTCTATTTTTAAGCCAAGTACAGATGGCACAGACAGTGCTAATCAGACTTCCATGATAAACATTTTCTATTGATCGTTTTCTGTAAAACAAAGTTTGAAAGTGGAAAAACACATGTAAAAGAGAGAAATTAAATCAGGTCCGGTTCTATCTTTATAGAGACTACAAAGTTAGACATAGGGATGACAGAGCCACAGCAATTAAATACATATCACAGAAACGTTTCTAATTTTACCAAAAAGTTGTGAAATTCAACTTAGCAGTAACTTGGAAGGCAAACTCTGAGGAAAGGCACTGCAGGGTTTACCCGGAGGGGAGGGGAGGAAGGAGCTGAGCTAAAAGGAGCAGCAGCCACCTCCCCCAGAACAGTTTATTAAAGCAAGAACCTCGGCATCAAAGCACACGATAAATAATTAACATGCAATGCCTTTGTGATAAGGCACTGAACTTGAGCTTTCTCCTAAGGTAAATGATTTGTAAATGCAAATTTGTCCAGCTGCTCTTTTCCTGCATCAAAAGCCTGCTCAAAGATAGCATTTATGAGCTATTTTTGGCAAATATTTACACCATCTTAATCAGGTTTTGAGTCATGTGTGTGCTCATTGGTATACAAAAATGCAGGGCAGTTACAGTTACATAAACGAAAGGGTTTGGGGGGGTTTAAAAGTTGTTTTTTGCCTACTGGTCTATCCAAGCTCACTCTTTAATTACCCCACCTCGCTCACAGTGAGCAGTAACACACCTGCAGAGACCATTCCAGTTCCATTCCTCAATCCATCTTTCCCTGCACATGCAGATCAGAAGGCTTGGAAACAAGCATTACATTTTTTCATTCTAAAAGCATTTAGGAAATGGCACCTCAAAATGAAATTACATCTGCACAGCCACCACCAAAAGCTGTGGTACAGCCTTGGAAGGGTGTAGAAGCAATTACAGCAGGAGCATGGATGTTTCTGATTCCAACTGCTGTAAGTCTGCACAAATGTAACTGTTATTATCATTAAAGGCTGAAGAATGAATTAAATGTGGCTCTGCTTTTACAGTGATACCCAGTTTGGTCAGCATCTAACACCTGTCTATCAATCTCCAGGAAAACTGCCTGAAGAGGAATTTTCCAGGTGATAAAGCAAACAGTGCTCTTGTTAGCAGAATTCCAAAGCTCTGCTTTAAAAGCTGTAACAGCTTCCTGAAAATAGAAATATTCCTGCTTCTTTGCAGAGGATGGGTAATGGCTCCTCACCCACACAGCACCTCTGGGAGCCCTGAAAGAAGACAAAGTCCTGTTTCTGAAACCACTTAGGACAAAGTTTTAAGAAAACCAGCAGTAACATCCAGGACAGTTCCCTGACTATGAGGGAACAGACTGGCCCAACCCCACCAGTACCTGAAAGGTACCTAAAACTTCATCACTTAAAAGCACTTCTAGGTTTTGTTCTGTGACAACAGTCAAATAACTCAAATTTTCAATCTTTGGGTTACTGATATAAAGCATCAACTCAACCTACCATCCACATACTACGCTGAAAGACTGCGCAAATTACAAGAAATTAGATGCCAGCAACACAGGTAGTTCACTGAATGTGCTGTGATTTGATGTTCTGTCCACTAAAACAATCCAGCTTTGCATCCCATGGGAATCAGAGTCAAGAGGGGCAGTGAATCCAGCTTTGCATTTGGTAATGATTCCACAAGGCTCTCAGTATCACCACAAACTACAATAGCCAGTTGCTACTTTATTTTTTATAAATGAACACCACCACCTCCACTCATGGTGCTTGTGCACATTGACCAACAGCCCTTCAGCACACAAGTTAAGAATGATAAAGTTACATGACAGGAGCTAAATTAGATTTAAGCAATCGATATGCTCCAAATATTAATCTGTAATAACAGACACAAGTACTTGATAACCTTTCAAAGCCCTCTGCAGATACAAGAATGTCTTGAATAGGCTAAACTTGGAGAAAATGTTTCTTTAACATCACACGAGACAAAAATAAAGGCAAAAATCTATTTCTTACAGGTCCTTATTTTAATAAATCAATAAAGGACATGCTTGAAAGTTCCAAAGTCAAAGTCTGCCCGGGATGATGCGAAAGCAAAGATGAAACCCCAAAGCACAGGCTCAAGCTCTGCTATGGAGCCCTGAGCAGTGGCGGCTCCACAGGAAGTTCCACAGCAAACAACAAACAGCACAAACCAAATTGCACACTGAGATCAGATCTAGCACAGATACATTTTCAGCCCCTGTGAATGCTGGCTTTTTCCATTTAAACTGATTTCCTCAGTGAAATGAAAAATTGGCAATAACAGTAAAGAAAACAACTGGAAAACGTTACTTTAGAAAACCAACACCTCGGATTTGGGGTTGTTAATGCTGTTACCGTGAGCACACAGGATTCCAATTGAGCTGAACCAGGAAAAGCCTTTAACTACCATTACACCTAGAATGTGGAATGTCTTGGATCCTGCTTTGGTGCATCTGATGCCTGGTTCTCCTCTTTCCATATTCAGAAGTCAATTCTCCCCTCCAAAAGTCTCAGAGGTGAAATACAAAAACCTCCATTCACATGCTGTGGTGTTGCCTTGCAGATTCTGGCCCCTCAGTTTAGAGTAGACCTACAATATTTACATCACCTACAAGAAATCCTATATATCTGTGCTCACAGACAACACATTGAAAGGGGAAGAACACGAATTTACACTCAATGGAAGTGCCAAGGTTTTCCAGTTGTGCCAACAAGACACTCCATTTTCTGCAGCCATGGTTTGTGTGGGTTTTCTTTCATCCACATCTCCAAAAGGTTCCACAAAACCACAACACAACCTGGTTACCAAATCACTGCAGGTATCTCAATGCCCTCTTATCTCATACTATCCAGGTATTTTTCAAAACCTACCATAACTTCAAATAAGGAGATAAGTAAAAAGAATCCATGGCAACAAAAGAACTACAGAACCTAAAATTAAGGCTCTGAAGACCTGAAGTAGGTATGAGCAAACAAGAACATGTGAAGATTTGGATAAATAAGCTATTTTACACTTCAAACAGAAGACAAGCCTTGTCAGATTCCAGAAAAGGAAGCAACTTGGGAAAATGATGGAGGGCTGTCCCACCCAAAATTTGTGGTGCACTCTCTAAGAGCTCTTAATGCAAATGAAATTAGTGTCCCATAAAATGTATTAAATTTGCTGTTGCAAATGAGTAAGAACAGACTGCTGTGATTTGAGGTGGAATCCCTGGGGCTGTCTGTCCCTTCACCCTACACAAGACATGGAGCACTGTACTCTTACAGGGGTTGGCAGAGTGGCTCTATCAGCCCCATGATTTCTATTTCTGCATTACCAATATCTCCTGCAGTAAAAAAGGGGGAACCAAGACATTTCAAAACACTTTGTCCCTTAACTGCTCTGTAGAACCAACCACCAAGAATGCAGCAAAACAGACCACAATGCAGGCAGGGAGCAGTTTTCCACCTCTTGAGCTACACCCCTCAGCTCCCCACAACATGCACAGTCTCAGCATTTCATTTTAATGTTCATTTTTCCCTGAGAAAAACTGAGCAATGTCATCCTGAGCCATTCAATGGGCTGGCATTCTCCTCACTCTGGTGGGGGCTGCTGGTTTGGCTGTCAAGAATGCTTCCCATGTCCCTTCACAACCATATTGTCACACCCTGAGACATTTAAGTTTTTCTAACCAGGTTTCAATGAAGTGCTGTCCTTACAGGATTTCATTATTGATACAGGGATGATTGTGAAAGTCCAGGCCCCAAAAAGCTACAGTCCAGCTGTTAAAAATGATACACTACACAAGACAAGCATCATTAACCCAGGTTCCTCTGGACCTCTGCAAGAGAGTGTCAGGCCTCCATCCTTTCCTGGAACCACAACCGCTTGGGCAGTTTTGCATTTTTTTTCCTCACGGCTAAGTATTTTAAGTTGAAACCTGTAGCTTTATTCCCACTTCAGAACCAGACAAACAAATGAAATTTCAGCGTGGGAAAAAAAGTTACAAACCCAAGCAGTAATTAAAGTTGAACTGAGAATTCGTTACCAATGTGAAAATGAACTTCTATGAAACATTTGTTTTTCAGTGAATTTGCTAATAAATAGTGTACTCTTTCTGAGAAAATTTCAGTCTATAGATCTGAAATCTATATGCTGTAATACATAATATTAAAGAGTAAAATGATGACACAAGACACACAATGTTATTTTGCTCACAGTGCTGTTCATACTCCAATCCCTACCCCCACAGAAAAGCAGTCTGCCTTCCCAGTGGCAGCGTTCCCTGTGCCCATGTCACCCTCTCCCTTCTGCCAGCACGAGTACTGATGCAGGCAGAAGAGCAGGGATCTGATCCAATTCTCTACACCCTCCACAAACACTTAGGAAAGCCAATGGAAGGGCACAGTACCTCCTGACTGCAGTGGCACTGCCAGCTTGAAACACTGAAACCAAACACTAAAATAGGATTAACATTTGGCTATGACTTCATCTCGGCTGTGTTTCCTATCTGCCCAAGCACATTTCTAATGGGAGATTCACAAATCAATAACAAAATACCTGGATTTTCTGCAAGGTGAGCACTGACAGCCCACCACTAAAAACTGCAATCCCAACAGCACTGGAGCGTACTACAAACTGCTGAGGTGTCCTACCCTAGCAAAAAACGTTTCTGGATGCAGTTTTCCTTTATTTCCAGTTTTTTATACTTCCTTCCTTGCCTGTTTTCAAACAGGAACATTTGGCTTTATAAATCACTTTTGGAAATATTTCATCATCTTATTAACACCCAGCTTTCCTTTCTGCTATACACAACACTACAACAGCCATAATTTCAAGCAATTACTCAGTTACTTAAAAGACCTGTGGGTGTGGCACTTGGGGATATGCCTTAGTGGCGGACTGGGCATTGCTGGGGAAATGGTTGGACTCGATTTTGAAGGGCTTTTCCAACCTAAATGATTCTGTGATGCTTCGATTATTTTTTTAAAGCAATGCGACCTCTTAAAATTTTGAAGACAACTTAGATTTCACTTCTCAATTTGAAAAGCCATGACAGGTCTAATGACTTAAATGACTTTTGGCAGCCTATTCTGCTTTGAGAAGGACTATCCAAACACTTCTATTTGCGGCTCTCCCTTCCTCAGTACAGTTACATTACAAGGTTCCAATGCACGAAGCACAGAGCCGTGTTAAGAGGAGATGTTCGGGCTCATTAACTACAGAGGAAAGCCAAGAAAGATGAAGCTTATACAGGGCTTGACTCCATCTCAGCCCAAGTAGAAGCAAGCTGAGGGACAATTACACTGAGAACTAAGGGATGGAAAAAAAAAAAAAACTGGAAGCTGCCTCCAAGTGCTCAAGTCTGTTAGTGATGGCAGCAATACAAAGGTGGCTCTGCCAAAAGGAAGATGAAAGAGGAAGAAATGGGACCAACACAATCAGAGCTGGAGCTTTCACTTCCCAGACAATGTAGGGAGCAGTGCTGTGTTATAAATACACAATCTAAAATATAGAAAGATACTGTATCTATTCATAGTGTCATATAAACATGAAGACAAACTGAGACTTACCATGGCTCAAAATATCATCATAAAGTACAAAAATAAAGTAAAACTTTCCCAGAAAAGCACTCATTAAATGGCTGGTAACTCCATGGAGAACAAGAAATAAATGGAAGCTGTAGATAAGCACCATATCAAGTTTAACTTAAATATGTTAATAGGCAAGAAACTGCAGCCAAGCCTGCTCTGGTACAGCCCTGAGCCTGCTGAATGCCCAACACACAGAGTGCTCTGTGCTGCTCACCCCGAGGTCAGCAGCACTGGACACATGTCACCAGAGTTAAAAACACATCAAACAAGATAAATTCATCAAAGTATCGTAATAATAACAGCAGACAACTGTGCTGGCTACTGACACATGCTCTGACCCAGTGTCACAAAACCTGACAGCTTCAAGACATCTAAGACAGGCTTCAGACAAAAACAAAGGTAAAATATATTTGGACTCCATATATATGAGCTAGAATTAAAACCCCTCATAAGTTACCCAAACTTCTAAGCCAAAAAGAAAGTTAAAAAAACAAACAGATGGCAAAGCCTAACAGAGCTATACTGATGAAGCACTGAAACCCAAAAGGATATCAAGTTCATAGGTGCTACTAGGAGAGACAAGGTGAAATTTTAAAGGGACCAGCAGACAGAAGTACAAAAACATGGGGTTTTAAGGCAATAGTAAAACAAAATGTAATAAAAACACAGTAAGAGTCACGCCCATACACATAACGATTAAAATCTGATCTAACTACAGAAGACAGTAGCGCACAAATTCCTTGAGCAGACAGATGAATTAGTGCGTAATTTGATCACAAAACAGCTTTTCCACTTTTAAAAGACCTCCACACAAAACTATATGACTAGAAGATACTAAAAATTATCACCAAGCTGCCTTGCTTTGATGAGACCCTAAAGAACTGAATCATCAAAATCCACACCACCAACAACAGTCCATCATCTGAGCCAAAACCTCTGCAACGCACTAAGGAAAAGACGATCAACAGATTAAACAGTGCAAATGAAGAAATTCAGGCTAAGCAGAACATCTGAATTCCTTCAGTGGTAACCAGCACCAAGCCAGCTGCACAAACAGCTCCACAGTGAAGAAAATTCACAGCTAACATATGCAGAATAACACATTTTGAGGGGGGAAAAAAACCTCTCTCCATTGTATAATTCACTGTTTCTAAATCAACTAAAAACAAGATTTCTCACTGGAAAACTATGAAAACTAGAATGTCAGAGGAATAGGAAAATAAAACATTGTTAAATGACTTAATGACCAGTACATTTCCTTCCCAAAAATGCCATACTCAGTCCTGGTCATATCAAAAACAGCAAACCCAAAACTGAACCAGGAAAGTTCAGAGACTGGCAATGAAAATCAGTGATGCCATAAAAAAATACTTAAGTTTAAGTATTTGGACCCCAGTGAGTTCCCAAGGTGAGCAGTCCTGTCTGAACAGCACCTTTAGGGATTTAACTGTAATTTTTTTCCTACAAATACACCCAATGAAAAACATTCAGAAGCAACAAGTGGAGTGATAAGTTTAGTGTTGGTAAAAAAAAAAAATTCCTTTCGAGTAATTTATTACTTTTCATTAAAATTAAACCTCTTCTCTTTTTGCACAAATCAAACAGCTTGTGGTTGTTACACACTCCAGGGAATTACCCGAAATCCCAAGAAAGTTTAATGGCAGAACATTCCAATTCCTTCAGTGCCTTTGGTAAGGGCAGCTTTAATGAGAAAAAAAATATTTTAACTGATGCAAAAAGGATTTATCATAAATTGATAGTCTGCTTATTCTGTAAAATTAAAATGCTCCTCTGCAGGAATACTAAATGGTAAAAACCCTGGAAATTAAAAGCACCTAAGAGACCATATAAAGAAGGCTTTCTTTCCATTTTCCTACCAAACCCTGCAACTGTACACATACAAATCAGGCTTATCTATTTATATGGAATTAATCAGGATTACCACTTTCATCTTGGCAATTTCACTGGAAGACGAAATCAATAGCAGCCAATCAGTAAAATATGACTGTTTCCACTGTGCTGAGGCATTTTCTCTATTAAGAACTATTCTGCCTTTTTAAAAAATCAATAGCCTCAGGCATTATGTTTCAATACAGGGCTGTATTCTGGCAGGACAGTCCAAGCAGCACCCTGGTGTTTGAGGCAGCTCTCCCCACCAGAGAAGCAAACACAGCCCTGTGCCTCCACAGTCATTCCCAAACACTGCACCAAGACTTTGGAGCTCTCAAGGGCTGAACACCTAGTCCACAACCCCCAAAGGAAGGTAAAAAAACCCTTCTGGATCCAGCATGGAAGCTGCAGTCTGGGCCCTGCAGTCACTGAGACTCCCACACATCAGCGTAAAAAGAAGTGGAGTTTCCCTTCCACCAAGTGACATCCCAACATTAGCACTGATTCCCTATGGGAAAACAGCATTAATTAGTTACTAGCAACAACTCCAGTTATACCTCCTCACAGGCAATGCAAAGTGAAACTTTAAACATCTTGCATCTATAAAACCACTACACCTTTAGAAAAGTTGGCTACAAACGTTGGCACGCATTTTACACACCAAATTATCTCCATGAAACTGGTGATGATAATGAAATTCACTATCAAACCTCCTGTAAGGCTCAGGCTGATGTTGCCCAAGTTAATGTTTTTATAGCTTGAAAACATAAGCAGAATATTGCACTGCTGCTTGTGTAGTTTTCCTAAACTCCCACTTTATTTCCTCACTCATTTATTATCACTCTCCTCCTCTTGGCCATGCAACAAACTCCAGCTAGGTGCCTACAGAGTCTTCAGACTTCTCTGACAACCTCTGCCTGAAGGTTAACATCGTGTAAATCACAAGGGCATTTTATCTTCAGGAACAACCAAATACTCTTATTTGTATAAGGAAATATCTACCATATGTAACTTCCTTACTTACACTGATAAGTTAGCACAAGGTAACTAAGCCAAGCTTTTTTTTTTTTTTATGACACTTTTTGTTTGCTGCTTTTCACTGCGATGAACATTAGGCACAGGTGTGTACACACCTGACAACTTTGAAACTGAAGTGTTAGTTTATTAGGAAAGCTTCATAAGCCAGTCAAGTAATTTTCTTAGATGACTAATAAACATGCACTGCAAAAGCCATATGCAACCTGTCCATATGGGACAGGAATATCAAACAGGGAGACTGGTGCTTAAATGACTTGGGATGTAACCGAGACCTGAATATTTCTGCTCTATTTTTAACTTGGGATATAATTAGAAATAATCAAGCAGCACACACAAAACAGAAACAAGTGATGACCTGCTGTTTCTAGGGACCCCAACTGATTTGTGCTGCCATCCTCAGCCTTCCATACCCTCCCATCACTCCCCAGGAGGAGCATCCCTGGCAGCAGCACCTGGATGCAGTTCCCAACTCGCTGCTCACAGACCCTTCAGTTCTGGGCTCCTCCTGCAGCTCCAGGCCCACCAACTGCTAATTCTGCTCCATTGGGACTTCCCAAACCAGCAGTTTGTCCTCTAAAAACAAAAACATGTCTATTCCAAGGACTTCAAGAATACCAGGGAGAGACAGAACAAATTTCCTGCTTCTGAATAATCTCATTTACAATCTTAATGGTGTATACAGGCTATCACAGCTTTCCTATTAAAAATTAAGTGACACCAGCTTCATTTTTATTTCTAATAATGCAATCTGTATAGATCCAAATTTTTATACTCATCTCAACTCAGTTACAAACAGTTTTAGGAGGCAGGATTCAGCTTAATTTGATGCTTCTTCCTGATTTGTTTTATTCCCTCAGCTAAGTGAAATGTTGTCCCAATTCTAAAATCAGCAGCTCATCTCACTTTATCTGCAGAGCAACCAACTAGACTGGAAAACACACTAATGTTTGCAGATACACAAATAAATGAAGTTATACAGTTTTTTCCTAAAACAATTCAGCTGCACTGTTTTCTTCTTCGGAGAGCCACGAAGAGCTATTTATAAATAGGATCAAATGTCCCTCCAACACACATGACTCCATACAAAGAGTATGGGCTTCCAAACCTGCAACTTCTGCTCATTTATGGCACTTTTACCCACACCAAAATGCCAGCATGGGGTTTTTTTTTGCATTTAAACCCCCGGTTCTGCACATAGCAAGCAGCACTTCAGCCTTGACCATGAGAGCTGTGAGTCCCACAACTAAAGCTCCACCTGGACCTACAAACCCAATGTTGCTCTGCCTCTCCAGCCCTCAGCATCAGCCTAAGGAGGCTCTTCCCAGCATCCTGAAAAGATCAAGCTTCCTCCAGAGCATGGAACAGAAGACAGCACTACCCCCCTCACATCTAAACTCCACGGGGAGAACTTTCCTGTCATGGAACATCTGCACCCAACTCCCTCTCCTGTGAGCACCTGCCCATATAGAAGTATGTGGAACGTCCTGTATTTAAGAAAAACTCGGAGCAATTAGATGGGAAATAGTGTGAATTAAAATGAAGTTCATCCACTACACATGAAGCGTCTCCTCTTTATTGAGACAAAGAACTAAGAGAGCCTTTCTCCCTTTCCTCTAAGGAACTGGTACAAACACCCTCAGACAGGGAAAGCTCCTGGTCCTCCCCAGGGATGATCCCAAGCACAGCATCCATGGACACAGCACAAAGGCACCTTCCACAATAGACGGAGAGGAGAGGAGAGGAGAGGAGAGGAGAGGAGANAAAGGGTTCTGCACATCAGGAATGTTCACATTTCCTCCTGAAAGACCTGGAGGAACGGAGAGGAGAGGAGAGGAGAGGAGAGGAGAGGCTCATCAGAACTTCCAAGATTTCCACAATGATACTCCTAAATTCCTGCTCCAATAAACAGCCCCAATGAAGGTTTTATTCCATATCATCAGAGCACATCACTCCCCCTCTGCAGACTCACATACTTGGCTCCAACAGAGAGAATTTCACCTACTAATTTGATTTCCTTAAACCATAAAGGATTATTTTAAACTAGCAAACAGCTACTCACACAACCATAAGACCACTGAGCTGTCAGGAGAGCAGGAATATCAGAAAAGAATCACCACGTGGCAAGATTTTACACATTACAAAGTAACTTATCTGTCACACATGCTCTGCAGATTTTTGAGTCAAACTGCAGTATTTTTCAAAAGAAAAAAAAATCTGCTTCAGCCCTGGAATCTGCAAAGCTTGTACCGTGTAAGAGAATAAATAAAAATATTCACTGTCAACAGGAGTCAGCACACATGGCTCCATCAGTGGTATCCAAGATGAGAACCACCTAATGTCATTCAAAACAGAACAATCACACCATTTAATGTCAGAATTTAACCATTCTCGCGTTCCCAAATTGCTAACAAGTTGCTAAAAAACACTCCTTCGACCAGCAGTTTTTTCCATATTCCACATCCACAGAGCTCTCTTAAAATATCAGGATTCAATCAACCTACAGGGATTTTTTTTTTTTTTTTAATCCCAGCACTCAGCATTCAAGACCAGATTTTCTTTCAAGCTTCCTACTAGCTTATTGCCGGCAAGAAGGAAATAAAGAAGTTACTTTTGAAAGCCAGTATTTGGCATAACGAGCAGATAACATCGCTGCAAAGCTAAGGAGGCTTCTGCGGTATTGATGGTCTCATGCGAGGGCTTTTGAGAGAGCATTCTCCTGCCTCACCTGGGCGAGATTACGCTTTCCGTAGCCTATAAAGAACCAGGACTCAATCACAGACCATTAAAGACAACAATGGTAAAAGGTGTGAGAACCACCGCGGCTGAAACGCTGCCAGACCGCTCATTTCTGGGCTACTGCGGCAGTTCCCAGGCAAGTTCTCCTCTCTCCACAGGTGCCGGTACCGAGCCCGTGCGGCTTCCAGCGCCCCTCCCGAACCGGAGCGGAGCCCGCCGTGCCCGGCTCCTCTCGCTAGTGACGGGCAAGCCCGATGTCCTCAGGTGTGCCCCCGTCCCCTCGTTAGTGACCGGCAAGGCGGCTGCCCTCAGGTGTGCCCGGCTCCGCTCCGGGTGGCAGCGAGCGGAGCGCAGGTGGGTGAAGCGTTCCGGGCTCCCCCAGACGGGGCTCCAGGTGTCCCTGTTGGCGGGGAGGCACCGCCGCTCCCCGAGGCTCGCGGTGGCCCCTGCTGGTGCCCGCGCGGGGGGA
>VWZU01002217.1:930501-957358 GCA_013397095.1 Sterrhoptilus dennistouni | reverse complement strand
TGCGCGCGTGCGCGCGGGGGGGCGGGTCCACCGCCCTCCCCTGAGGGGCGCTGTGCTGTCCCCGCCTTCCCCTCAGGCGTGCGGGGCGGAGAGTTCGCGGGGTTTAACGCAATAAATCCGTGTTTTCCTCTCTCCAGGACCAGCCCCGCGTTGGTGCGGGACCTGCGCGTTTTCCACGCGTAAAAACATGGAAAGGCACACGGTTCGGCACCAATCCGGGTATCCCCGCTATGTGGCGAGCCGGAGGGTATGGGAAGAGGGAGCCCTGCTCTGCCATAGCGCTGGGAAACAGCAATCCGGAGCCGCCAAGAAACCCGAAATCGAACTCAACGCAGAAAAATAACTTGCGGAAACTTGTTTTCTTGGGGAGCAACTCTGCTGCTCTGTTCGGGATGTCGCCTCTCCCAGTAAAAAGGCTTCCCAAAGATAAATAACATGAAGAAAAGGCCAGACGTGCTCCGAAAAGGCAAATGCAATGTATTTTCCTCCTCCTGGGGGTAATTAGTTTTATACAGCATTTGCCATTCAAATCCAAATCCCTGGAATGCCGCATCGTTACCAGCCCGTTCCAGCCCTACTGCCGGATCCGGTCTCCTTACAAAGGACACAATAAAAGCTATAAATATACATTCCTCCTTCATTAATCATATGGAGTGTACCCTGATATTTTTTCCATCTCAGCTTGTTACCCACTAAATTATATTTTTACAACGCACACGGTGTCCTTGCTCATTTTATTATTGACTAATTGAATCGTCTCTTTCAGGACATAAATTACATGGGACCAGGACTGGAGGGGACCAGGAGAGAACCAGACCCCTGGGGCAGGTGAAACAAGGTACATCCCCTGCAAAACGTTGCAAAACACTTTAAAACGACTTTTAAATAATTTGTTCAAAAAAAACCCCCAGGCTTTTACGCCGGTTGTGAGACTCCTGTGAAGGAAAGTTTCCCTTGATAACCTCGGTGTGTGTGTGGCAAGGGTGTCCCTCTTGTTGCAGGCAGCTCTATATTCCCGTGAAATTCTTCTTGATCCAGCGGGATTTGCAGATTTGTTTATGGGGAGGGTTTTCTGGAGGCAGAGGCTGGCGGAGCACACAGTGCCCCAAACGCAGGTTTGGGTTTGCCGTGCGGGGATGCGCACGGCGAATTAAACGCTGACGTGACTGCAAAGCACCAGCTAATACAGGTGTCTGAGGCCTCCCTCCTTGTGAAGCTTGCTTCATTATTTTATGTTTCTGTCAGGAAACAGGGGGTTTGGCCACTAAAAATATCCCGGAGCATTTTCACAATGGAATAATTACCTCCTCAGAAGGATGTTTGGGTTTCTCCAGCTTGCCCTTGCCGAGTTACGCTGCTATCTGATATGCCACAAGGATTACCAGCAACCAGCTGCAATTTATCCTGAAAATGGAAGCGGTGATTAAAAGGCAGGACTGGTAGTGTAACTCCTATTAAAGCTGGTTAGCAATTCCCATCATAAAATCCTGCCCTCAGTCGCGTTTAATAGGGCCAGACTAACCACTGTGCTGAAATTGAAGCATCTGAAGCTCATACCTTGGGTTAAATTATAAATATTTCTCCTTCTGTTCCTTCTGTCAGGGATTCTCCAGTCTGAAAATGAGAGTGGTCACTTTGTCAGAGGTGTTCCCTCAAACCTCACTATGAAAACCCTCCTGAAAGTCCTGCTGGCTCTCGGCAGGGGCTTCCTGGTGCTTCCACTCCCCAGCAGCTCTGTCCTCATCACAGCCCAGGGCTGTGGGATCAGAGCTGGACCTGCAGCTCCAGTTCCTGCCTGCTCTGGACCATGCCATGTCTGCAGGTAGGAAGGGCAAACCTGTCCTTCCAGTCCTCTTGGGAAACATAGAGCAGGAAGCTCCTTGAAAAACACAGTGGGGACAGGAACTGGGTCTGGGACAGGTAACTTGGCAGGCACAGAGGCTCTGGAGAGAGACAGGTTCTCCAGGGTGGTGGAAGGGAATGGGGAGCCAGAAGGAAAAACAGGTCTGCCTGGAGGGAGGGATAAAGCAAAGCTCATGAGAAGGAGTCTGGAAGCCAGGCTGCCAAGAAGACTTTAAACCAGAGTGGGAATGGGAGAAGTTGCTGGGAGGAGGATGTGCAGGAGGAATGGGAGCTGTCCCTCTGGTCTGGTCAAGGGCTGAGGAAGAGCTTGCTGGACAAGGGGAATCAGATGGAAGAGCTGGAGTGGGGCAAGGGAGGAGGACCCCAGGGCTGGGTGTGGGATGCCACAGGGCCTATGGGAAGAGGGAATTCACTAGAGACAGTGATGTAGTAACAGGAATGACAGAAACTGGGGGAGGGAGGCAGAGCAGAAGGGTGAGGATTTAGGAAGAGGAATGAAGACCACCTGGAAACCAGTCAGCAGGTACCTGAAATACACTGAGAATGTACCTCACCCCCGTGCAGTGCTGGAGCTTGTGCCAAGCATGGTGTCCCTCACAGAGAGAAATTTCCACGTTGCTGATGGTCTGCATCCATGTCAACCCAGGATTACTTTGCTGGGGTTATCTCTATGTGCGAAAGAAGTACATATTCAATAAGGCAACAGTGCTCAGGCTGCACAGTACCACACTCCCCAGTTATCAAACACCAGGATAAAGGCAGCCAGTGCAGAAGGATAAGCCAGGCTCAGACACTGAACCGAGGTCAGGAAACCCAGGCAAGCACCTCAACAACTTCCACCTCATTTCCTGTAAAAATCAGATGTAGGTATTTTATGCACCTCGTGAGGGACTGCGGGGCAAGCAAGAACAGCACTCTGGGTGGGACAGGTGACTGCTGCTCCCAGAAAGGAATTTTAGCCTCTGGAATCTTGGGATGCAAAGCACAGTCCCTGAACAGAGCCTGCCCAGCACTGCACTAATTGTACAGTCAGCACTGCCCAGGCGCCTGGGCTGACATTTTGAAGCCTGACTTGCAGAAGTGAAGAGCTCTTGCAGATAAATCTGCAATAACTGAGAACTTACACAACTTCTGACTCAATTAGATGCTTGGCCGTGTTCTATTTTCTGACAAAATCAGGCCATTCAGTATTTCTAATTGGATCTCTGAAATGAACAGATATTTTTTACTATTCTGTCTGTACATCCGAGTTCCTCGTCTGTAAAATAAGGGCAACACCAGTTCTCGCTCCAGTGCTGAGAAGATGAATTAGAGCTTGTGAAGCACTTGGATACCATAGTGATGAGTCCCATGGAAAAGCTCAGGAGGAAATGAATAAATCTGTCTTCAGAACAATATTTGAATAGTCTGCTGTAAATAAAGCATGGGTCACACAGTGAACAGCGAGGAGAAAATAAAATTATTACTTAGTGAGCACAGTCTATTTTGTACAATGAGTGAGGCCAGGAACCTGTTGAAAGAACAGCGTGTGATCTAATTACAATTAAATACTGTATCATAATGCAAATGCATGGAAAGGACAAATTACAGTTGCACAGGCCACCTTAATGTTGGTATTTCTAAACTTTTAGACTCTTGAATTTAAAAGAATCCTCCACTGTTAGGTGCAAAGGTGGAATACACATGTATAAAGGATTTCCTCGCCCTTTAATACTGAGAGACAATATATTTACCTCCTCTACCTCAGCCACTTAAGTGGAAAAAGTGTTTTTCTCCTCTTGGAGATATCTCAGCCTTACAGCCAAGATTTAACGCTGTCATTCACACACTGACGTAGAGATTTAAATCCAAAATTTGCCTTCTTTGGGAGTCTGTGCACGACTGTCAGAGACAGGCTATTCTCCGGAGAGGGATCCAGAGGAGGACCTTCATTTCAGTGCTTAAAATTTTGTGTTTTGCTTGGAGTGCTTCCCATTCCAAAGCAGCCCCCTGGTTTTGGTGCAGAGGTAAGGTTATGGAACAACAACTCCCCTGATCTTTCCGACTCCTCGGTCCCGAGGCTACGCTGAGCTTTCCCGACTCCTGCTGAGACTTGGAGCCGCTTCAGAGCGGCTGTAAATTGCACTGGGTTATCTGTCGCCCGCAAGAAGGGTGATGGAATTAGGATTGCACTGTTCAGTGCCACTCTGGTCGTGCCTATTTTCCTCATCGTGATTTCTCTATTGCTTAGCGGGATGCGAGGTGACACTGAATCGTTACACCAATTTATTGTTATCCGGAGAATTTTCCCTTCCCAGGCATCCTCTGGCAGCTGGTAAAGGCAGTTTGGGATAAGAAAGGGCTGCAGCACAAATAAAGATGTGGCTCGTTAAGTTTAAGACTTAGAGCTATGAGACACCTTCAGTTTAACCTGCTGTGCTGCCTCCCTTGTGTGAGACATCGGCTCCATCCATGGACAACTTCTGACAAACATGCCCGATTATTCCCAGTCTCCATCCTGATTCCAGCACCAGTGCCCAGCAAGTTATGCTGTCTTTCACCCTCCAATAGGGGCTAGATTTTTTTTTTTTCATTTATTTTTCACATTTATTGGTCACAGATGTGGTTTTGCAAACGGCTCTGAGGTTAAAAGTCATCCTCTGGACTTTGCCAAGCAAATTCTAGGTTAGTAGGTCATATGCCAGAAACCCTTCAACCCCAGCATATTCTTCTGTCATTCCTGAGGTCAACAGCAGTTCCAGCTCCTCACTGGAATCAGGGAGAGTCTTAAATGGAGGCAGACCTTCCAATCACTGAGGTGAATTCCCTGGGATGGCTGAGAGGAAGGTGGAGCCCCTGGAGTCCCAGACTGACAGAGTCTGAAACACAAGCAAGGCAGTTGGTGTAAAACGCTTTTAAAGACTTCTCTTGCTGAGCAAGGGAGCTGCTGAGGTCTAATCCAATGTTTGTTTACTTAGCGTTTTCAGAGGTAGATGGAGGGAACCTAGAATCCAAAATGCAGGGTTTACTGGAATCCAATCCACAATTTAAAAGAAAAGGGTAATGCATTTGTTTCAGGAAGTGCATAATGATGTGGGATATGGGTATCTGGGCATCCATAAGGAAAGAAATGCAGGTAACCCCCAAGGGGAAAGCCTGATTTTATTGCAGTCAGTGGGATTTTTGCCATCCATGTCAGTAGAATGAGATTTCATCTCTGGAAGCCTGTCACAGGATGACACCGTGTCACAGCATTCTCGGGGGTTATATTTTCCTGTTTTGGTGGTTATCATTAGTCCTTGTTCTCAGATGAGATCATTACTGGGGACACACTGACCACTGAGTCTCCATTCTTCTTCCCCACTACTTGTGCCCTCACTTTTCCAGTGTCCCACTTCTCCCTGAGCTACAGCAACTCCTCTTTGGACTGAAAGCCTCTGCACATGCAGTAAGAGTGGAGACAGATGGTCCATGCCCTCTCGTGCAAACAGGATCAGTCTCCTCTGCATCTTAAAAACCGCATAAGCCAGGCAAGCATTCCAGGTGGTGTTTATCCCAAAGCATTTCCAACAATCCCACAAGAATGTTAATTACTGACACCAACAATCTTGTTCTCATTCATATAATGGGAGTGCCTAAAGGTCTTACCTGAGGTTGTGTTAGACACCATAGGATCACACAGAAAAGGCATGGAGGGGTTTTAGTCCAGATTATCCTGACAGGAAGTCAGAAAGCAGAACCATGGAGATGTGTTGGAGGTAGAGCCAGCAGGGCCACCTTTCACATCTCCTGAGTCCCAATGCTTCTGCTCTGTCTCCTGTGCCAGGAGAAGTGAGATTGCAGTGGTCTGAGAGAATTCAAAGTGAGAGGAAAACTGCGGAGAGGAGAAAGGATAACAACAAAAGGAAAAGAATTGATGCTTAGCACACAGAAACAGTCATTTGTCTCTGGGCTTGGGAAATCAAAGAAATAACCTTAGACCAACAGCAGAGGATGCCTGGAAAACACAACCCATCGCTCCTGGGGATCCCAGCACACCTCACAAACCTCACCTCTGCCCATGGCAGGAACCAACAGCAGCACAGCCCAGCCCTTCCTGTGTGTTGCCTGAAAGGGTCAGCTGAGGTGTTGGGCCATATGGCTGGAATCAGATGTGTTGGGGGACTCCTGGAAATGGAAAAAAAAAAGGCCACATTATTTGTGAGAGATACAAACAGATCAGCCAGAGTTAGATGAGCAAGTCCACACATAAAACTTGAGGCCAGATAGACTTGTCAACACCTACAACTCCCACAAGTGTCCTTGCTTTTGGTCTGTATCTCAGACTGTGACTTTAGGTGTTTAGAACTGAACATACAGAACCAATGATTCTAGGATCATTGCTTGGATATAGTGGCTGTGATGTCACTCTGCTTTAATTGGCAGGAACTGGAGGCACAGAGTGCTGTTATTAGTGCCTTGTGATGGAAGAGAAAATATGAACAAAATTACCTCAGTTCACTAATTCAACAGTTCAAAACCTGTCATTGCTATGATGTAGTGAAGACAGGGACAATGAGCCCCAGAAACAGGGAGGAATAAAGACATTGGACAATAGGTTGGGACAGGGACAGAATCCTGTTTTCTGTAATAATCTTGTTCTTGCACTCTCAGACAGCCCTTTACAGTCATAGTTTTGGCTTTGCTTCCTCCAATAGGCATGCTCAGACAACACCTCATCACCCTTTCAAATGCTATGAAGGAATTTCCTATAAATGTACTGGATTTTTCATGGAGGAAATATTGGACTTCTTAATTTTTACCACGTTGTCTGACAAAGGGACAAGCTCAAACAGTTGCAAAATTAAACTTTTCAGAAAAAGACCTGGCTTACAAAGGGCTTCCATTCCCCAAGCTCATAGCTCATTCCATTCTCCAAGCTCATAGTGTGCCACAGAAGGATGCC
Organism: Sterrhoptilus dennistouni; assembly: GCA_013397095.1. Taxonomy (NCBI): domain Eukaryota; kingdom Metazoa; phylum Chordata; class Aves; order Passeriformes; family Zosteropidae; genus Sterrhoptilus; species Sterrhoptilus dennistouni. The sequence continues at coordinate 950,571 of VWZU01002217.1, read as the reverse complement.
TGAAAGCCCTGGGGGATTTCTTTTCCCACAGGATCTGTGTATTCTGATCATGGTGCATCCTAAATCACCTTCCTGCCAGGAGAGGTTGTGCTGCAGCACCTGGGAATGCTGCAGAAGCCTGGACAAGACCTTGGTGATGTAGCTGTCAGAGGAGAGCATGGAGGTCTCCTCCCAGAGAGCAACAGCAGGGGCACAGCCCTGGTGTGCCAAGAGAGAAAAAAGCTTCTGTTCCCAGCAGTTCCTCTTTTAAAAGCAGAGTTATGCCCTGACTCGTTCTGCATAAATTTTATTTTTAAATCATTCTAACCTCTTGCAATTCTTAAGCATCTCTAAAACCAGGGTAAATTAGCCAACATTCCTTCCTAGTGTTACCAGTGGAACATCTTACCCCCATCAGCACAGTCTGACTCCTTCTCAGCTGCAGGATTGAGCAATACAGGGGCGTGAGGACAGTTTAAAAAGCAAAGAACACACTTTATAGCAAGGAATGGTGCTGCACTGAGAGCTCTGGCAGCAAAAATATGGGCAGCCTTCAGACAGGTGAAGTCTGACTCCTCAAGCTCCAATCTGACACTTCTCACAGACATTCATTTCACTTTTGTTTAAACATCCCCTCAGGGCAACACTTCTGCAAAAATACCACAGTTCTCCCACCTTTCCATGCTCCTCCCAGGTGATCAAAGCCAGGAGAGCAAACCAGGGGCTCTGATGGGATGTGGACCATGGGTGATGGAGCCGTGAGCCCTCGGATCTCCCTGACAGAGCACTTGGCACGTCAGGATTGCTGTTCTGCTGTCACACAGGGGTTCTACCACTGGTGTTATTTCCTCAGCGCCTGAGTGGCAGCTTTAAAATCAAATTACATGAGTGCTACAGGCTGCAGCCCCTGGCTGAGCCCCGAAGTCAGACGACTTGAAACAACAAATCTGCCTGGATAGCAGTTCCTTAAGGAATGTCATCCTTCCACTGCTCCGCTTCTCCTCCTAACGGAACCTGGCAGGACTTATCGACTGCCCGCTACTCCTACAACTGCATCGGAAGTTATTGATCCTGGGAAATATGAAATGTGTCTCAGAGAGGTCAGAATGGGACTCCGTGTCCAAGTGAGGCACTGAACGAGGCAGAGGGAGAGCAGGAAACCAAAGGTGGGGAGTTGACTCCAACAGGGATCGGTGGGGTTTGAACACCACCACCCCAAGAAGAGGTGAAGGTGCTGATCCAGGTTCCTTGGGACCAGAAACCACCACACTGTAAATGCCCCCCAGGATGTTGCTCCACCTGCTTCCCTCTGCACTAATACACATTTCTTAAGGGATGCTCTTAGAAGGAGCAAAACTTAAAATGCATTTCCTCCTCCCATAGTGGAAGGCACATGTTGGCAAGAGAATCTGGGAGGAAAATTCTCTTATGCTGTACAGGCAATGGACATTTTGTGCACAAGCAAGATGCCTTCACATTCCCAGAGGAGTTCAGCTAAAAAGCATCTCTGCCAAAAACTGGAGAGAATTCAGATGCTTGGAACAAACTTACGTTGCTAAAAGTGGGGAATTTGTAGAGAAAACTGTTCAGGCTATCAGAAGTTGTTATCAGAAGTGTCCTTCGTTTCTGAAAGCACAGAAGTGTAGGCATTCAACAAAAATCAATTTCTCAAAAAGACTCTCCTTCTGTGACCAAAAACCTTTGGTGAGGGCTGAGAAGAAATTGATGTTTATGTCTGTATCATGTGGACATTTAGATTCCACGAAGCAAAGCGATGGTATTTTTCAGCCATGAGCCGTCTGAGGCAGGTAACAAATAACAGAGATTTGACAGAGGGAGAAAAGCTTTCTCACAAATCTCCTGTTTTCCCAGTCCCCAAGGGCTGCAATCTGCCTCTGACCCCCCTTTCATGCTGCTCCTCAGTCCCTGACCTGTTGGGTTTGTGTTTTCAGATGGGAGTCCAGCATTTCCCTGCTGACCTTCAGTAATCAGTAGCACTCAGCTGCTTCTTCTGGGGTGTCATCATGGTATCCACCACTCCTGAGGCTGCCAGGACATTCTGGGAACCACTGCCTTTGGAGAAGGCAGCACAGGCAACCACAAGGAATAGTATGACTGACATTTGTTTCTATGTTTACTGCTACTACTGCTGTTAATGTGTGGGTTTTTTGTAAAGAGCACAGATCATGAATTATGCTCAGTTTAAAAAGAAAGCTGTAAAAAAGTACCAGTGAAGGATACCAGGAAGAAAAAACTCAAAACAACTCCTATTCTCTTACTCTCTCTTTTTTCTTCTTTTTAGAAGTTCTGCATCCAATTTCAGGCAAATGCAGCAGTGCCTGGGGTGTGGTGCCTCCAGAAGGCTCCTGAAGAAGCACCTGCTGTGCACAGGCTCCTGCTGTGGGAAGGGAGCAGTGGGAACTCAGACACAAGGGCAGCTAGCTCTCTGTGAGGAGTTTCCACACCAGGAGGAGGAAGAGCTTGGTCTTGTTCCTGGCTACAGGTGGCTCTGACACATAATTCCAGTTGAGACAAGTGAATGATGCCTGTCCCATTAGAAGTGACTAAGGTAAAAAGGATGTCTTGCACTTCTCCTAAAATTGACACCAGAAGAAGGGTGGTTTAGATGGGATATTGGGAGGAAATTCTTTGCTGTGTTTGCTGCTGAAGCCCTGGCACAGGTTGCTCACAGCAGCTGTGGCTGCCCCATCCCTGGAAGTGTCCAAGGCCAGGTTGGCTGCTAGTGGAAGGTGTTCCTGCACACAGCAGGAGGTGGAACAACGTGGTCTTTAAGATCCTTTCTAACCTAAACACTTCTGGGATTCTCTGATCAAGAATGTGAGAATGCCAACATAGCCTGGAGCGGGGACAAAATCCCTGTTTGGAGTTCCTGGTCCCGGGGTGGGTGGGGTGACCCTGCAGCAGGAGGGTTCAAACCACAAAGACAAGTGGATATTCAAGTTGGACACCAACTTACAAACTTCTAGGAACCTAATTAACCCCAACAAAAAGCTTCATGTAGACTTTGGGGATTGAGCAGTGGCACTGCTCTATGTCAGCTCCCACAGTGGGGATTTTCCCTCTGACCAAAGGGATCCCTTGTTCAATGTATGGTGAAAAACAGACAGCAAAAGAGCTGATGTGAAAAATTAGCAGCATTTGCAGTTGTGTTGGAATGCCTTTTTCACATCAGAACACTTTCCCCAGATACCTGAACAAGAAAATGGGGATTTTAAAAAACAGGGGAACCTGCACAGGGGGCTCAGTAAATCTGAAAGGAGCACACCCACCTAAAAGCTCATCTCCTATATGGAATTTTTACCTGGAGTCCAGCTGACACCAGAGGAAAGGGTGAGAAGGTTCACAGCTCTGTGAGAGATAATGACAGAACTGACAGCAGTGGACCCTGCTGGGTCACCAGAGAGAGGGGAAAAACGCAACCCTTTGTGATTACAGTCAAACACAAATAAATACGTTGGAAAAGAACACTTTCTATTTCCTGTAAGCAGTAAAGTTTGGGGGGAAATGGCCTATGACAAATATTTTTCTCTGCTGGAGGCAGCAGCAGGGCTCTGACAGGCACGTTGGAAAACAGACCATACGTTTGTGCATATTCAACAGCCCCACTGGGACACATCATTTCTCAGGCTGCCGTTGGGGTTGTGTTTGGCACTTGAACTGTTTCGGGGGCTTTGATAACCCAGGATCTGTGTAGAGGATGTTTTGTTCTGAGGGAAAAGAGCACAAGCACATGACCAGAAGCTCTGATCAGCCACTGAAAGACCCAGACCAGCAGAGCTCAACAACTCCTTTGTAATGGAAACGCCATACCTAGGCATGAAATTAGGAAAGCAATGTGTACAAGAAGATTGAATTCATCCCCAGTATTCCTATTCCAGCAGAAAAGGATGCAAAGTTAAGACACCTCTGAGTAGTGAAGTGTCGACCCAATTTAGCTGCCCAAGCAATCAATGACAGATCTTTATGAGTGTTCAGGAGCCCTAACACACAGATCTTCCCAGGGAAACTGAAAGGAGCTAATTAATAGCCCAGATAAACAGAATGAAATGCAAAGCTGGACATAGATCTTTAGAGCCTGGTGCTGACTGTGCTGAATTCTCTCCTTGCACTCTCAGCTGACCCCGGTGAGGCATCAAGATTAATGCTTGTACAGAAAGCTTTCGCTTTCCACTTTTTGCAAAGCACTTGCAGACTGTCTTCTTGAGTGTTTCACCTGGCTGCAATTAGAGGTAGTTTAGTCTTGACTTACAGACTTAGCTGGGTGTAGTTTTGCTCTCCCCACCCTGCTTTGAGCACCCTGAAGTGATACCTCTCTGTCTTTACTGCTCTGGCTACCAGGATGTGAATTCCCTAATAATTGAGAGGGTTTAGCTCCAAACTGCTCAGCTCCACTCGTGCCACCTGCCCTGTTTGCAGTGTGGTTTGGGACCCTCTGGTGCTCTGAACTGCAACGAGGTGATGATGTCACTCAGAGTTAACACATGAACCCCTGGAGATGTTGAAAAGTCATGAAAATCATCCTTGTTCCCAGGAGGTGCAGCACAAGGGCCCTCAAAGGAGCTTTAGGAGGAGTTCCAAGGCTGGCCTTGAATATGGGATACTTCCTGGACAGCGTACTCAGGGTCATTTGGCCTTTTCAAGAACAGGTAAAGAGACATGAGCTTGCTTTGGGGACTGGACTGCTCCAACCATGAGACACATGCCTAGCAGCAGCAGCTCCTGCCCTCCACCACCAGACTGAGGCCATTTTCATCCAAGTATTTTGGGGAGAAATACCAGTCAGTCTTGTCAGCAGGAAGGGTAAGGCATCCCCCCAGAGTGCCTTGAGATGGCAGAGGAAGAAGTTCAACACTGAGGGTTAAGAGTCTGCCTTGTCCAGGCAGCTGCTGCAGCAGGGAAAGCTAAGAGCAGGTTTTCCAGGATCATGATTTTGGATTAAGGTGCCTACATTTAATTTCATTTCTGCTTGGATGCAGCCTTAGATGTCCCTTGCTTTTCCAGTGGAGAGCAGCAATTCTTTCATGGTATTTCCCAGTGTCGCTGCTAAACTGGTGATCCCTCTTCAAGAGCCAGGGTGGAAGGTACAGCATAAAAAAATCGTCATTTTTTAACCAAAGTAAGGTGAAAGAGGACATCAAATAACAGGATCAGCCTGAGGCACTGAGAGGATTCATAGAATCCCAGAATAGATTGGGTTGGAAGGGACATTAAAGCTCATCCCATTCCAACTCCTGCTATGGGCAGGGACATGCTCCAAGCCCCAATGTCCAGCCTGGCCTTGGGCACTGCCAGGGATCCAGGGGCAGCCGCAGCTGCTCTGGGCACCCTGTGCCAGGGCCTGCCCACCCTGCCAGGGAACAATTCCTTCCCAATATCCTATCTAACCCTGGGGTCCAGAGAGGTGTGAGATGTTTGAGAAAGGTAAATCTCAGACTTGAGGGCTGCAGCTGACCCTGATTTTGCTCCTCAAGTGAGGAGCTCTCCTGGCTCCAGAAGGAGCCTTTCTATGTGGAAGCTAAAGTTCATTAAAACCTTTCAGAGGACAACATGAGATCCAGCCAACATGTCCCTTTCACTCAGCTCCCACTTTCTCACACACCTCCCTGAATGAGGAGGAGGAGCAGGTTCTGCTTGGCCTGATTTGAAGGGAGACACAACCCCCCCTGGCCAGGACCTGGAGTTATCCAGCTGCACTTCAGTCTTTCCTATCCCATCATTCCAGTGACCCAGCAGTCCTGAAAAACAAATAATTGTAATTGTAGGGTTATTCCTCTACACAAATGTAATCTTTCCACCAGTTCTGTGCATAAGGATATGCAGAGAAAACAGGAATGTTCTTGGAGACCAGTGGGCAAAACATTTTTTGCCGGCCCACACAAAACCATTGGGTTGTCCCAAGCCAATGTCCCATAAGGACATCAGAGTCAGCACTTTCACTGCTGAAATAACGCACAGATAAATACATGAAATATTAGTGGGAATATTGAGAAATAACAAAAACCAGTGCAGAAACCAGGGTGGAATGTGCTTACAGGGACATGCAGAGGCACAGCCTCTCCAACAGACTCGTGGTCATCCACGATCCTGGCTCACAAGCTACAGCCATTCCCTGAAACCTTCCACCAGCCTGAATTCCTTCTGTACAAAGGGAGTCTCGTGGCCTGTTTTAAAGCGCTAAAAGCTTCATTCTGGTTTGAGCTCGGCTTCTCTCCTGGACTAACAGGCATTTGAGAAGCTGTGAAGATCACACAATCGCTGTGGGAGAGAAAACTGTTCCCCCGTGACATCCTCTGTGCTCTGTGCCCACAAATCTCAGGGTCCATCAGGCAGCCTTAAGTCTGAGTGATGAGCAGGGTGTGGAAAGAGCCAGCTGGAACCTCTGGAAACCTGGAATGCTCATGGGATTGAGGACGGGGGAAAGCACGAGCATTGGCCCCTTCTCCAAAAGCTGCACCCCAAGATCCCAAATCACTTCTTACTCCAGCACTCAGGAACTCACTGGAGTCAGAGCTTTGGGATTTAAATGCTGCTGGAAAAGGAGGAAACTCCTATTTGCATGCACAAAGATTGGGAGTTTTCTTCCTCCACTCCAGTGGAAGTTTAATCCAGCAGGACCCTTGCTGTGTGTCCAGTGGCCTGGTCACCACGGCCTCAGGTGAGCACAAATGGAGTGGAGTGACGTGGGAAAGCAGCCTGGGCTGGAGATGTGATCACATACCTTCATTTAGATCTTTCCTGATGAGAGAATTGAGAACCAAAGATGTTCCCACCAAACCTACTCATCCAATTACTGGAGCACTTTGAAAATGTGATATGGATCAGAGGAGCAGCCTGTGCTTTTCCCAGGACAGAACAGGAGTGTGCAGACACGGCACTTTTAGGAAGCATCAGGAACCAGACACAGGAGCTTTGTGGCTTTTCTTCATTGGTTCTGACTTGCTTTGACTCCTCCCTCACCTGCTCACCATTAGCACCCCATGGTGCAGTTGTGTTTGACATCCCTGGAACAGCCCTTGATTTATATGGCCTCACACAATCCCTCCTGCTCTGTGAGGCCTCGGGAGCAGCAGAACAGACATCCTGAAATGGAACTCCTTTGAATCAGTCACTGCCAAAGGAGCAGACACCTTCAAAGAGCTTTATCTTTGTGAATCAAACTTCACCTTTCCCAAATCATCTCTTTATTTTAATGAAATGGAGTTTTTGGGGTTTGGCAGAAGCGGACAAATACTTCAGTGGACAGACTTTAAAAAAACCAGGTAAAAGCATGACTGAGATTCACAGTCACAGAATAAATCCAGGGAGAAATCCAATGTGCTACATTCATCACTCACTCTTTCAATCACAAGGATTTGAGCAACGTCCAGTGAAGGGAACTCAAGCTCCCCATTTTATGGTGTACCTGTGATGCTTTTCCACATGGCACTGCAGGAGATGAGCCATTCTGCTTTCTACACCCATTCCCCACAGAAAATCTGCAAACCATCACCACTGATGTTCCCTAATTTAGGATCCATGTCCTAACACTCTCTGCCTCCAAAGCTTGGCCACCACTGAATGCCCTGCTTGCTTTAGGAGTGTGGTTTTCCCTTGGTCCCATGGGAACACCATGATTATGTGCTGCACGTGCCAGAGAGGCAGGGCTGGCTGGGGAAGGAGAAGGGAGGCTTCAGCTCAGAAGTGATAGTACCTATTTTTGGCTCCCGGAGCCAGGCTGTGCTTCTCCCACTCTGTTTTGATGCTCCAACACGTTTCAGTGGAGATGTCACCAATCCCAGGCAGTCACGACAATCTGGGGTGCTGGGATTCAGCCTCGTGGGGGAGGGAAGACAGGCAGCAATTTTTCTGAAGTCTGTGGCAGGAACAAATGGATTTGTGGTGACTGTTATTTGAATATTAATATTTAGATGAGTCTATTTTTCAGTCTGAACATACCATTAGAACACAGGGGATCTATACCTGGTGCTCCCTTCCACCTGGCTGCAGTGGGACATCCCCTCTTCCTAAACTTCCACCCTTGTGCAGCTATGGTGGGGTTTTCAGATCTGGTTAAACATCTTGCAGATGCCCTCTTGCTTCCCACATAAAACACAAAATACAGTGTCCTGGAGAGAATTCATGTCCCAAGTGTGTTTTACATAACTACAATGCCTACTGGGGGGGGCACAGGATTTTCCCAGAACTCCAAGTGCTGCAATTCCCACTGTTGTTAATGACAACTTATTTACATCCCAGAATCCTGAGGCAGCACAAGCCAAAATCTCTGCTCACATCCCCTGTTGCAGGTATCCCCAGGAGGTTGTGAGAGCCTCCCCTCTCCATGGCTGTGTTTCAGGGCAGCTCTGTGAAGAGGGAAGCCCAAAAACTCTCCTGAACCTGAACACTCGACCTGGGCACCTCAGTCTCTGCTGAAGGGGCTTCCCACAACCCTGAGCCTGTTCCTGCCTGGCCCCATCCCCTCAGCCCTGCAGCCCTGAGTGGGGAGGGGAGACAAAACTCTGCCTGCCCATCCATGGTAGTGTCCAAGGCCAGGTCAGATGGGACTTGGAGCACCCTGGGACAGTGGAAGATGTCCCTGCCCATGGCAGGGGTGAAACTGGATGACCTGTAAGATCTCTTCCAACTCAAACCATTCTGTGATTCCAAATCCAACAGGATCCAAGGGAAGACAAAGCAGAAGGTGAGGAGCTCAGGCAACTCTGATGCCAGGCCAGTGCTCTGGGAAAGTGGGGAACCAAAAGCCTACCCTGGGGGCCTGCTACTCACCCACCACAGGATCAGCTTTCCTTTCTTCAGCTGCTTTTCTTTATTCTGTTCTCCTGCAGCACCCTGTGCTATGGAGTGATAGAAACACGCAACAGCTTCTCCAAACACAGTTATCTTTAGAAATAGAACAGCGAAAGAAAATAACACCATGTAGACACTGTAAAAAGAAAGCCTTCACTACATTAAAAAAAAAAGAAAAAAAGTTACACTCTTGATTAAGGAACAAACTGGTCTGAATAGTCACAATCATATTTTACAGCCATGTAACTCTTTTTATCTTTCTCTTTCCCAACATCTGAAGAAGATGAACATCTGATTCCTTTATGTGGGAATTGCTTAAACCAGCACTGGGAGAAAATATGCATTGAATATCGATCTGAAAAGATGGAGTGAATTCAGCCCTGAGTTAATGGACCTGGATTTTGGATGGGGGGTGGCAGAACTCAGCCCCTCTCAGGACCAGCCCCATCCTGGTTCCAGCCACCCCTACAGCCCGAGGCTCCTGCAGCTCCATCTTTTTCAGCAAAGGTTGGCTGAAGCAGCACAGCACCATTTTATTTAATCATGGTTGGAGTTCTGGTATCCACAGGAAAAAAATCCAGGGAGCAGAGTGTATTTTCATGATCAGTGCATACAGAGTGGTATAAAATGTCTGCACCACTTCTTTTCACTCTAGCCTGTGCCTTTGAAGTCATGGTAACAGCTTTTGGATCCCAATCCTCTGATGAGACTCCTTGATTTATTAGGTAAAACATCTGGAAAAAATGAGGACTTGTGGCACTGTAAATCCTCCAGAAGGAGCAGAGAGAGGTTTCATCTGAGCAGCCTTTCTGTCAAAACGCAGGAAACCTGAGCCCTGGCCACTGGCTTGAGGGCTCTCCGAGGCTGAAAAGCTCCTGCCAGGCCCATTCCTGTTTCACCCCGTGGCCAGAAAGCAGCTGAGAGCAGAGGAATGTCCAGCACCAGGAGAGCTGGGACCACTCCAGGCCCCTGGAATGGTTTGCAGACACTGGGGAGGCAGTAGCAGTGCTGCCCTTGACAGCACCAGGGAGCCCCTGTTGTAAATCCCGGTGCTCTGGGAGCACTCTGGGATGTAAATACCTGCAAATACCTGCCTGTCACCCACACAGGAACAGGCACCAACCAAACCCACTGCCCAGGCCCCCGCCCAGAGGAGCCTTGGGGTGACTTTTCCATCACACAATTACAACAGGAATGTTGGAGAAGAAAATGGTTTGGAAGGAACGAAGCCCGTGCAAGCAACAAACAAGGTGACACGCATTTTGTGAGGCAGATTCCTTCTTTTATTTGGAATCAGGCCTGAGGTAAGAGAAGAAAAGAGAGGAGAGAGGGAACAGCAGGAGCAGCGTGCTGTGCACCAGAGCTGGGCTCCTCAGTGCAGTGTGTGTGGTGGGCAGACACGTGAGAGCGTGTGCATCCGGGCAGGGCGTGTGGTGCGTGGGGGCAAAGGTACAAATCACCCAGGTACTTCACTCACCATTATTGACTCTCTGCCTTCTCCACACAACAACTCAGGTTCCAAATTTCAGCCCCGACACTCAGGGGAAAATCCCCCAAGAACCATCCTTTGCCAGTTATTTTCCCATGTAAATCCCTCTTCCAGCAATTTGAATAACACAGTTCAAACACCAGCCCTGGTGCCAATGGTGCTTTTTGGAGGGGGCGTAGGACCAGCAGAGGAGGGGGAGTTTGGGGAGTATTTTTTTAATCAGATAAATTATTGCTGGGAAACCAGCCACTTCTCTCCATTCAATTTATACTCTATGGGGAATCCATCTAATACCCCTGCTCAAAGTGTGAGGCAGGACCAGCGAGATGCTGTATCAAACCAGGGAGGGAGGCAAAAGATGGGATGGAGTGCAGGGAATGAACAAACAACGGGAGGAAAGGGCTCTGGAAAAGCCTGCAGAGAGGAGGGAAAGCCAAGGGATGTGTCTGCAGCTGCTCAGACAAGGGAGGACGGGAGAAAATGGGTTTCTCTGCTAGCAAATTGGAGCAGGCCGGAGCATGGGGGGAGCGGGATGGGATGGGACGGGACGGGATGGCTCAGAACTGCAAGGAGCTTTTCACCTGCAGCGGGGTGGCACAGCTCCAGGCAGGACGGAGGATCCGATCAGGCTCTGCTTGAGTTTGCAAAGTGAATTTAGTGATTTCCCCCCGTTTCCCAGTGGAACTGGGAAGCTGCCAGTTCACCTCACCGCTGTATTTGGAAGTGGTGAACACTTTGCAGAGAGAAGCCAAGGCCTGGGAACAGAGACAACTTGCAGCACCCGGGGTTCCAGCCGTGCTCACAGGGCAGCGTGTCTGGGAACCTTGCCCTGCTGTCTGGGCATTCCTCTCATCCCTGTTTGCGTTCCCTGCTCACCTCAGGCTCTGCTGCATCTCCAGGGGTGGGGCTGGGCTGTGTCTCCTCATCCAAAGGGGCACAGCTGGGGCTGGGCACTGCCAGCAGTGGCACAGGCAGGGAATGATTGCCCCGAACCCACCGAGCGAGGCGGTGACCAAACCAGCCCAGAGCCCGCTGCCCCAGGCAGGGCTGGTTCTCTTTCATGTGCTAACACCAATTTAGTCCAGAAGCTTCCCACTCCAGCACTTCCCAGTGACTATAAATGCACACGGAGTTTTTAAAGAATTACAGGGTAATGGCACCTGAATGGGTGTCGAGATGCACTTTGCTGGCCTTTTATTCTTCTTTATAACAAAGAACTCAAAGCTTTAGTGGGAGAGTTGGCAGTGAGCTCAGGAGATGGGGAGACTTCTGAGGATGATTTCCCAGATTCTGGGAGTGACTACAGTACAAATAATGTTGGAAAAGAAAGGAATTGACTCAGCAGGAGGCAAAAGGGAACAAGTGGAAGAGTAACTCTGCTCTGGAAAGCTGTGAGGAGAATATGACACAAAGCAGAAAAGAGAAATAAGGCCCAAAAAAGAGAAATCCAACGTGTATTTCAGAGGAACTCCTTCTGACAGCCTGGCTGTCCAAAAACTGCTGAGTGCCATTCTCAGGGAACTGGGCCTTACATGAGCTCCAGGGAATTTTGGCCCAAAACAACAAAGAGATGCTTTTACTCATTCCCATCCTCCCCAACAATCCAGGCTCTCTCCAGTCCCCCAGGTTGTCTCCCAATCTAAGCAGTGTGGAAGTGTCACTCCTGACATTACACCCTCCTTTCCCAGGCAAAATTAATGCTTGAAGCAACACTGATTTAAAATGTAATTAAACCCCCTCTAGCCCACCTACCACATAAACTCATTTCCAGATGCCAATTAACATCTGAGGTTATTACTGGGATTACAGATCTCCCTAGAACTCCTCGTGTCAGGATGCAGGGAGCCCACTTGTTCTGCAAGTGTCAGGTCATGGGGATCACCTTAACTTTGGATCCTTGTCCAGCTACCACAGTCCTGGGAATAAAATTAATAACTTTCTGGCATTTTCTCCCTCTCTAAGAAATGGAGAAAGTGTTATCTCTTCCTCCTCGTAATTTTTCCTTGTACTTTGAGTCCCCAGACATCTGTACTTTGTTAAAGTACTGCCTATTTCAGAGGCTTTTTCCAGGACTGGGTGAACTCTGGTGATAGATATCCAAGCTGCTTTGTACATTTAGTAGTCCCTAAATGTCTGGTTTGGAATCTGTTCCAGATTCTAATCATTTTACACTAAGGCTCAGGGACTCAGTAACCTCTCCCCTCCCCATCACCAAAAAAAACCAGAAACAACAGCCCTTCAACCCTACATCAAGCACAAACCTCTCTAAAATCCCAGCCTGGATCCATCTTTCATCAGTCTGTTTTCCATGACTGCTGGACTCCACAGGACGTGCAGAGTCTCCCTGTCCAAGGAAAGAACACCCATGACATGACTCAGGACTTTCTGCTGACAGAACAAGCTGGAGGGGCTGCTCTTGGCCAGCACATTCACCTTAAGGGGCTGTTTAAGCCTCTCCAACATTCCTGGAGCCTCACTGGGCTGTGGGAGTTTTGGGCTGCTCCGTTGTTCCATGTTGGTTTTCATCCCTCATTTCTTTGACACCTGATGCCATGTGGTTTGTAGAAATCCCTCTGGGCTCAATAAACTATGGAACTGAGCCTCTTTATTCTGCTTTTCTCTTCCACCCGTGGGGACTCTGCTCTGGATTTCTTCTTCCTCTGTCCAGCTGCAAACTTTCAGGTAATTTTTGGGACTTTTGTGTCAATGAAGTTACTCCCAACTCTGCTGTCTGAGTTTTAGAAGGAATTCAAGGGAAAGGAAGAATGGCAGGAAAACAGCAGGATACCTCTTTAGAAATCAAGACTAGTGCAAAAAGGCTGCTGGAAATCTTGTTTTCATCACCACAAATTCCCTGATGCTGGAAAACGTCCCCCACTTTCCCATCTTCTCCCATTTGCTGCAAGTTCTGACAGGAACAGCTTCTGCTGGGAAGAGCTGACTGTGCCAGAATGGGAGAGCTGCTGTTCCTACACCGCCCTCCTCTCCCCAGATCCCCACATTTTAGCCCAGAAAATGGAAATTGCTCCATGTTTACCAACCCTCCTGCTCCTTCCTGCTCCGCCAGGGCCTCTGTGCCCGAGCCAGGTCTCTGCTGTTTACCAGCCCATCTGCTGCTGTTGCTTTTCCTCACCTCAAGTTTGAATGCTCCGTTCAGGATTTTGCTCACCATTGTGTTGGTGAGTGCAAAGAGCAGCTGAGGATTTCAGGTGGGAAGTGAGCAGCAGGGGGAGAGGAATACAAATCTGTTCTCATCTAAAGAGCCCTCAAAATAATTAAAAAGAAAAGAGCCAGATGAAAGAGGAAATTCCAAATGTTTTCAGCGGCACTGTCATTCCAAGGAGAGTTTGTCTCATAATTTTGTGAGAATTTGAACATTTAGAACCAAAAGGTAAAAAGCACAAGTGTTCCAGTGGCTGTTTCCCTGAAATTCCCCTGGTCCCTCTGGTCTCTGCAGTTCAGTCTCTATAGGAGCTTCAAGCCTCCACTTTGCCCAAACCTGTCAGAAGTGAGCTGCAAGCTCTCCATGCAGGGTAACTCAAGGCTGCAACTCTCCAGGAGTAAGGGGAGACCCTTGGGAGCCAGAGAGAGACTGGAAATGTCTGTGTCTGCCCTGAGGCCTTCAGAGGGGGGCCCAGAGACTCCTCTGAGCAGCAGAGCTGCTGCCCTCCTGCCCGAGCCTGCACAAGGGGTTCTGTCTCCAGAGACCAATAGATCCAAGCTCTCTCCCATCCTTCCCTTTGCCAGCAGGGAAGCAGAGTGTGGAACAAGCCTGGGCAGGTGCTCAGACACCAGCAGGCTCCTGCCAGCAGCAGGGATGGGAAGCAGCCAGGCTGTGGCTCACACTGTGCTCCTGGACACGGCGTGGCTGCAGTGGGAACCAGTGACCCCCAACTCTGCTGGGCCCCACTGCTGGCTCTGGGTTCTGTCTGCTCCCAGTTACAGCCTCCCACTCCATGTTGGTGCCTGCATTGGGAGGGAAAACAGAAATTGTTCTCCTGGACCCTTCTCAGAGTCAATGAGAATCAGGAGAACCCAAAGAGCTGAACTGCCCTGACCAGAAAACGTCAGTGGCCAAAGTGTCTTTGCTCCAGCCCTTCCTGGGCTTTACTCCTGGAGCCCTGAACTCGGCCAAGAACTGGCTAAAGGGAGCAGCATTTGGGACAGGCTCTGCTGTGCCCTGAGCTTTGGGAGGCCCAGCCTGTCTAGACACACCTGCCATTCCATGTGGGAGAGCAGACATGGCAGAACAAACGTCCCCGGGAAGTTCACACTCTGTGTGTGGACAGTGACTGAGAAGGAGCAGGAAGAACTGGGAAGTGGAGAGGATTCTCAGGAAGGAAAAACCCACCAGAGGTTCCTTCTGACTGTCCCTCTGTGCCACTGGATCACAGTGGGTCAACTGCACCAGTTCTCAGCCAGGAATGTGCCTGGTTTAGGGAGGAACACACTGTCCCACTTGGCAGCTTCCTGGCCCTGCCCTACCAGCTCAGCACAATTCACAGATCCCATCCCAAGGCTGTTGGGAAAGGAGGCTCCCAGGAGGGCAGGAGGCCCCACTGTGGCCAGGGCAGCGCTCTGCTCCGACCTGGAACCTGCGACAACATTCCCTTCCCTCTGCAATGCCTATGGCCCTTCCCCAAAGGATATGTGTGTTTGCATTATCTCTCTTGGAGGACTTCACCATGCAGAGCAAGGTCTGAAGAGCCCAGAACTGCTCAGAGGTGCTGAGTGAGTGCTGGTTCAGCTCCCCAGCCCAGAGCACTCAGGGCAACTGCTGGATTTACAGACACGCTCCCAGTGGAGCCAGCAAGGTGCTGGGATGTCCTGGAGATGGAATGCTCAGCAGGTGAGGGCAGAAAGACTGAAATCAGACTTTGCAAAAAGTTCCTGCTTCATTCACTCCCAGAAATGTCCTCTTTGTGCCTGGGAATAGCTGTGTCTAACACCAGGCAGTGCTGCAGCTCTGGGGCCTGGAGCAGGACCTCTGGAGCACACATGCTCTTCATTAATGCTAATCCAGGAGCAGGAATGATGCGAGAGCAGAACCTCCGAGGGGATTAAGTACACAGACACCGCCTCACGGAGCTGCGGTGCCGGGCGGGATCCAACCTGAACGTCCTCCAAAACGCACTCAGATCTGGTTGCTCTGGTTTGGCCTCGACTCCAGCAGGATGGAAAGAGCTCAGGGAGATGGTGAGAGAGGGGAGAAGGAAGAAAGGAAAACAGTCTGCTCCCTGTGCTCCCCAAAAAGCAGCGTCTCACTGCTGGGGCTCTCAGCGTGCACAACAAACTTGCCTGCCGTCCCTCGCTCCCGCTTACATTGTTCACTTTCCTGCAAATTGTTTCCACATTCTGTATAAATAACCCCGGTGCCAGCGAGGGGGAGGGGAGGCGCAGGGAAGGGGTGGGAGGAAATCCAATGGCTTTGTTACTTTGGAAGAAGAAGGTGGAGGATGGAGAGGAGCGGTTGGAGCTGCAGCCCTGGCAGACGGAGCAGAGAGTTGCCATCGAGCTTGCGTTCAGACCTGGAGGAAGAAGAGTAAACAAGGAGGAGATTATATATAATTATAGACAATCATGTTGCCGGGGATAAACAGGAATCAAAAAGCACGGAGGCACTGGAGTCTGGCACATCCCCAAGCACGGAACAGAAGCCAGGCAGAGAGAGGCACTGCGGCTGGAACGCGCTTTCCTTTGGGCCTGCTTTCACTTAGCTCAGGGGCTGGGGGGTTTTTTTCCTCTCTTTTTGGCTGGAGGCATTCCCCCATAAAGAGAGGAGCCCATTCAATGGGGAACAGAAGCCAAACTGAAGTCAGCAGAATTCTTGTCTGTGACATTCACAGATTACCCTATGAGAAACGTCAGAAACATTTGGAAAATATACAGCCCACAGAGGTCAGCAGGAACAACAACAACAACAACAATTTCTGAACAAAAATGGCTTTAGAGACACTCCAGAATGTGCACCCAGGTGTCCTGTGGGCAACTCCTCTTTGGCAGGATGCAGAGGGGGAGCTGCAGCTCAGGGTCCTTCTTGTGGCTCCCAGGGATCCAGGGTTTGCTGAATGGGAAAATGGTGAACAAAGCCATGGAGCAAACAACGGCAATGAAACAACGGCAGATGGGCCATAAGGGCTGTGCTGTGGGTTTTAAAATGAGGGCTTGGGGGAATTTAACAAAGAAAAAAGAAAAGGAACCTCCTTCGTCCTTCTTTTTTCTTCCTTGAAGGCTCTGGAGAGTCAGAGGGAAGGTGACAAACAAAGGACAGCAACCGCTGATGGTGACAGGAGGAGATTGTTTAGCAAGGCAGTGTGAAGAGCTCTCTCCCAGGCACTGTTTTCAATCCAAATAGCTCACAGCCTTCTGAATTCTTAAGCCATTTTCCTGATCTCTCAGCTGTTCTTCATTGAGAACACAGGCAGATACTTCAAAGCAAAAAAGCAGAGACGAAAAATAAATATATATAAGAAACAAGCAGACCTGTGTTTAGAATGTGTGTAAGATCACAGGAGGCAGGAAATGCTCACAGGCTCCTTCACCTTCTCCCTCTCAGTGCAGGTGCTCTAAGTGTCCTTTCTCCTAAGGAAGGAAAATGGGTTTTTAAAAGGAAATTACATTTACTCTCTGAGAATAGTGTCACAGTTTGGTGGGTGATATTATCTGGCTATCTGGGTGTAGGATTGTGCATTTTCTGTGAATTTGCATTTTTCCTCCAGGATTTCTTCTGCTGACAAATCCTTCCCCAGAGGATGTACCTGTGTATGTGCACATGCAGGGACGGGTGCAAGATCTCTCTGCTGGCCTTGTAGAAACTCTTTGGGTATCACAGACAAGTGATAAAACAGGAGTCATGTTCCTCCAAAACTGCTGAGAGGGAAAGGAAGAGTAGAGGAAATTAACTTGGAAAAGACAGTAAAGGGTTAAAAAAGGTATTTGGGGTCCAAGTCTTATCTACTCTAAATTTACATCAACTCTGTGAGGTAATATTTAAACAATCTACTCCCATGCCAAGTTACAACAGCTCCTTCCAAATATCGCAGACAGTGAACAGAACCAAGACTAAAAAGCAGATAACAAAATAACAAAAATAGCCAAGTGCTTCCTTTCCCATGTGCCCCTGTGCAACGTGGGGCACAAACAGTGCCAGGACTGGAGCCATGTGGTGAGAGGGCAGGTCTGGACAGGCTGCAGCCTCTTTACTTTCTCTTTCATTTGTACCTGACCGAGAAGGGAGAAGGGCACAGAGCTCTCGTCGCGATGTTCTGGCAAAACCGAAATGAGGTTACTGATCTCCTGCAAGCACAAATGAACATCAATCACCAAACACTCATCAAGGCACAAAACACAGTCCCTGGGTGTTGTTAGACAGCCAGAATTAAGAGTTTATCAAGCCGGAAAGAGCAGATCCTCGAGGGAGAATGGATTTCATAAGCAAGCAGCAAATCCTTCTCCAGGCACCTCGGTGCAACTTCGGCAGCGAGAAAATCAAAAGAGTTCCCACCTAAAGAGAAACACACAGGAGTGTTCCCAGCAGGCATCTTAGGAAAAGCCCTTGGCGGGAGAAAGTGTCAATCCTGCCTCGCCTCCTCCCGCTTTCCTGAAGCAAAGAGGGAAGAAAGACAGGGGAAAATAAACCAGAGTATGATATTTGCATTGCCGCTTATTTTTGCCCTGCAAAACAAATCTGTGTGTGCTGGAGGAACAGTTTGCACCGGCTTGTCACAAAATCTCTGCAGCTGGGTCAGTCAGTTGGACACCCTGGCTTAGGACAGCTTGGAGGCAACAATCCCAGTCTGACACATCCCAGGGAAGTGCATCCCCAAAGCTCTCACAGGGCCCAGGGCTGCAACAGAAGCTGCTGAAGGTTGGCAGAGGTGAAACTCAGCCTGGTAATCCTATTTTGGAGATTGGAACTCAGCCATGGGGAATGAAAATATGACTGAAACATTTCTTTTATTCCAAGTTTGCCTGGCTGCCTTGGAGTCCCACCTCTGGAAAATCCAACGATAAAGGAACAGAGCAATTAGGGTTTTCCCCCAGCTCCTTGCTCATGGTGCTGGAAATCCTCGAATTCCCAGCCCGAGGATGCTGTTATGTCTAAAGTATCCAAATGCACAGCAACTGCACAGAGATGGGCAACTTCTCTGAGGTCAGGGATCACGGGCTGGGGGGACCAGGGGCTGAGCTGCAGCATCACCCTCTGCACCTTTTCCCCAGTGACCTCTGCACAGCCCCACTTCCCTACCCCGGTGCTCAAGAGGCAGATCTTTAAACCTGCCATCCCGAAAATGTGCTTCCCAGTCACTGTTCATGTGCTGACACCTCTCACGCAGCCACTTTGAAAATAAATATTCCCATTTTTTATGAAAAAGGGCAGGGATGAGCTCAGCCCTCCAGGCCGGAGCTGCTGGGCACAGGCACCTTCCAACACATGCCTGTAATGAAGCAGAGAGTTGCTCAGGGGAACCCAACATTTTGTTTAATGAAAAAAAGCCCTGCTTCAAGCTTCTGAAGGGTTATTATAAGCTGTGGCGAGATGAAACTCAAGACGTAAGTCTCTTTGTATTTAATAATACATGGGATCGATTTTTTTCCTGTGGAGAAACTTCAATGAACACCTTTTCTTTGTTTAAATCTTTTGTTACAGGTATTGATTATTCATTGAAAATTTAAACTCCAAAGATGTGACCAAATGATTTCACAAAAAAAGGTCTGATTTCTGCTCCAAAGCAGGCATTTCCAAGCAGAGACAACTCTTTTGCTGTACAGCTATTGCAGCGTTGATGGTGAGTTTATAATTAGCCCTTACAAAAGTGTATGCCAATGTAGATAACTGCATTTCAGAGGAAACTACTCACCCCCTAAAGCAAAAATGCAGCTACAAAAGGCACCAGAGAAATGCAGCAAGCATTCTAATCTTAGCAGGTAATTAAAGCAGATTAATAAAAGTCAAATTATTACCAAACTGTCCCCAGAAAGGCTCCCACAAAGCCCACTTGAGGAGCTGTGACACCCAAGCCATGTCTGCAGAGGAGGCACCACTCCCTGGCTTTACCATTAAATTACTTTCTCACAGAGAAAGTCCAGCAGCCAATGGCTCAAACACCTGTGTTTCTACACCCGATGCAACACGAGGGTGCCATCCTTTTAAATATGTATTTATGCTTCTTTAACATCCCAGATCCCCTCCTGAACACCGGCTGTGCTGCGGCTCTGGTGGGATTTATTCTCCGAGCTGGAGGGGGGTGAAGCAGCCACCATGAGACAAGAGGAGGCAGAGGGGGACAAAGAAAAGAAAAAGATCAACTAACGATCTGATCCCGGGGACAAAACAGCACAATTGTGGTCCCTAAAGTTCCCTCAGGTTGGTCGTGGGTGTAAGCGCTGGGGAGGGACGCGGTGCTCGGTGACAGAGCCCAGTTCCAGCGGCCGGGCACGAGTCCCCAGATCACAATAAGGCAGCTTGAAGGTGACAGATTTCATTGTTGAAGGTGATAAAATTCCACGTGGCGCGCTGCAAAACAAGGGCTGGAGCTGCGCCCGCGGAGAGGGAGCAGCGCCGCAGGCAGCGCGGCGGGAGGGAGCGCTCTCCTGCTCGGGAAATCCTGGAGAAGCGCCCGATGCCGGGCTGGGGACGGGTTTGCTCTTGCCTCACTCAGGGCAGGGGAGCTGTCAGGAGAACCTCGGCATTGCCACCTGTGCCGTGGGAGGGCCAGGGCGCTGCCCGGGAGCCGCCAATGCCGTGGGTGGGGAAGGGAAGGGAAGGGAAGGGAAGGGAAGGGAAGGGGAAA
>VWZU01002217.1:867355-930490 GCA_013397095.1 Sterrhoptilus dennistouni | reverse complement strand
GCGCGCGGGGAGCGGGCAATGCCGTGGGGGGGGAAGGGAAGGTAAGGGAAGGGAAGGGAAGGGAAGGGAAGGCAGGATCCTGCAGGATGCCCACTGGCCACTGCATCTTCTCCTGCCCGTACTCCTTGCAGCTGCTCTCCCCCAATTCCCTCCCATTTCCTATGGGAGTATGCCCTCATGAACAAGGTGTCCCAAAAGCTCCAGGCTCTGTTTTCCAAAATAACCCCCGATGCTGTTACACAGCTAAAACACCCGTCCAGCAAAAGCCTGACCTTTGCTGTAATTAACATGCCCACTTTGCTGCAGAGACCCTGTAGGAGGGCTGGGCAAGGACAGGTGCTGACTCTCGGCCACACAGAGGTGCAGCTCAGGCTGGACACTGCCCCAGCCAGGCTGCTTGAAATGCAGGAAAGACTCAGTGGCAGAGATGTGAAAACAACAGGAAAATCAAAGCCTGAGACTAAAGGAGCAATTAAACCAGCCTCAGAATATATTTGAGTCAAATCAATCCATACAAGAATTGCAGTCACGGTGTGCTGGTGCCCACACTTCTCCCTCCTTCCCTCTTCATTTCCCTCCCTCCCTCCCTCCCTCCCCAACCCAGGCTGAGATCCAGCCTCACTGTCTGCTTCATCAAAATATGCACAAAGTGCAGTGACAACACGTCTCCTAAGATGCTTTATCAGTTTTGCAAAGTCCCAGTTCATCCTCCTCTTGTGGCTCCATTTACATATTGATGTATTTATTCCCCTCTCTCCAGGCAGGCCCCATGAGATTAAACTATTTTATTTACAAAGACACTGGGGTTGCAGCTCCTAACAATTAAGTCAGCCGAGATGGAACTTTGCTGGTGCTCGCAGACTGATGTGTGAACAGAGGAATCGGCCTCGTCAGCGGTTTGGGAGCAGCCAGGGGGGACTGGCCCAACCCCATCTCTATAAACCACTCAATAGCTGCTGCAACTGGGAAAAATGAATTGGGGTGGTGGGAGGCACCAACGTGCAGAAGGGAGATAATGAGGCAACAGAAGAAGTGATGGATAAAACTAGGAGGAGAAACTTTGCCAACAGGGCTCACCTTCAAAGGCTGGTGCTCCAGAATGGTTTGTGCCTCTTGGGAACTCACAGGCTCCTGGGAGCTGCCCCTGCTCCATCTCCCCCATCCACGCCAGGCACACAAGGCTCCAGTATGTGTTCCCGTTGGATCCTGTGCTTTCCAGCAGGTGAAACACCTGGTGCCCATCAGAGCACCTCAGGCTCCTTAAACACCGCAGCTGAAAAGTCACCTGCCTATTCGGGCCTGTATAAATCTGGCACACTATTGCCTCTCCCTGACAGCAACTTCATCCAGCGCCAGCATTCTTCCCAGCATCTCTGACATTTCAGAATTATATTTAGAGACCTGGATGGGAATTTAATTTTGAAGTTTTCCACGGCACCCTGTCATATAAATATTCCTCAGCGCCTGCCGTCGGGGTGTCGGTGCGCAGCAAGCCCGTGCCACTGCCTCTAATTAAACAGGCCCAAGGAAAGGCACTAAAGAGTGCTGGAACCATCTTAAAAGTCAGCACGTGTCTCCCTATTAATTCTCACCCTGATCTTTTGCATAGCGCTATCGCCAGGCTAATTAATCACCGGTGTGAGCTCGAGCATTAATTGGAACAATGAATCATTTTTTTTCGTCTGTTCCTGGCCACTTCTAGCCTATAGGAATGCAGCTACTGCCATTACTTTAATAATTATTATAAATATAAAGCCAGCAGCACGCACTACATTTGGTAGGCATTAAAAAAGACGTGGTATTTGGCCCGGAGCATTAACAATCTGGTGCATGTTCAGGGGAGTGATGGATGCAGCTCACTGACAGTCCAGAAATGTGCTCCCTGAATCACTTTAACTCAGGACACTTTATGCAGGTGCTGGGGAAAGCCCAGGTTTCAGGGATCCAGTGTCTGGACCAACACACTTCGGCAGGTCCTGGGCACTCGTGGCTTGTTGGGACTTCCAGGGCGCCCAGGGATGGAAACATCTCCATAACCTGCTTGAGAGAGGAAAAGCTGCTGACAGAGCTGTTCCAGGGGAACAGATTATAAATGTATGGAATGACTCAGGTGCACCCTATATCCTGCCCAGGAAAAGCACCGGCATGCACAATGCCTGGCTGGGATGTGGCAGTGACAGCTCAGGCACTGGGGTCAGGACTCACCTCCAGTGGCAGGCTGGCAGAAGCACTCCAGGCTTCGGATGCTGGGAAACACAAAGCCACAAGGATGAGAACAGAGCTTTTCAGGGAGGAAAAAAAAGCTAAAATGTGAACAGCTATAAACCCCCAATTTGTCACCCAGAGGACAGCAAGTGCCAGCCTGGCTGAAGGAGAGCTCAAGGTGAGGCCCGTTATTTACTGCTGCTGATGAATAAGCAAACCCCCACATCATGTTTTCCTCCAGGACAGGAAAAGCTCTGGAGTGTTTAGCAGGCTGGTAGTTGTTCTTTTCCCCCTCCTGGTGTGTTTTACACGCTCTTCCAGCAAGACACAGTCCCACTATTAATTGTTCACACACATAAAACACATGGAATTCTCCTCCGCTCCCACTCAGACCCAGCAGACCAAGTGGGGGAGGGCTGGAAAAGTCACCTACCGAGACAGAGGTGGGGGGAATAATGTAAAAAAGATCCAAAAGCATTTGTGTTGTTTTTTTAAAAAAATGCAATATACTTCTCTGCGCCACTTTAAAAGCACAGGCTTGTTTCAACTTCCTCGGGAAGGCGGGAGCACGGGGCAGGAATTGGCAGGCTCCGATCTGGCTGCTTTTCCTTATGATGAGAAAATGCACTCTGGTCTTGTGCAAGGGGATGAATTCTTCATCTCATATTGTGTTTGCACAGAAGCGTGAAATACATGGCGAGCGCTGGTGCCGTCCCCAGAGCACAATGCGAGAACAACGAGGGCACTGAGAGCGGGGCCGCTGCTGCTCCAGGGCCCGGGCTCGGCGCTGCATTCACCCCATCCACGGCACTGAAAAGGAGAGCCCGGGGCACGTATTTCCTCCCCAGGGCTCGGGGGCCCTGGGCTGTGAGCTGCCGTCCCTGTGGGAAGCTCCCGCCTTCCTTTCCGTAAATGTTCCCCCCGCTGCCGCTGAATCACCAAATAATCGGGAGACCCGTGGGAAGGGAATTAAAGGGTGGTTATCACGCTGCCGTGTTCTGCTCACTTTATTTGTTTTAAATGACCATGAAAGCAAAGGGGGTGAAAAGAAAACACACAAGTGGAAACTTAATTGAGCTGCTGAAATGTCTTCAAAGGAGAATTCTGGGCTGGATTGCGATGCCTCGGCTCCCACTGGTGGCATTTGCTCACATGAGTGGGCAGCTGATGAGGCACTTTGGGACATTTCTCTGAGAGATCTGTGTCTTCTGCTGCGGGTTTGGAGCAGAGGCTGGGCACAGACATCCAGCTCTGGGGGCCTGGGGACACTGCATGTCCCAGAAAGGGGCAGGATGGGAGCAGGCTGCAGATACCCGACATTGCTTTGGGCTACAAGGGTTTGAGTCCTTGTTTCATGGCAGGGTTTGCTACTCCAGGGGGAATATCCATGTTGGGGTACAGCTTTTCACTCATGGAGCCAAAGACCATCTGCCCTGGCTCCACTTCTGGGCAGGAGGAAAGGGGAACCCACTCCACTTGTCACAGCACCAAAGTGCAGGCACAAGGTGACAAAACCTGAAGTTACAAAGTGGCCTTGGTTAAATGCTGTCTCAGGGTGAAGGTTTGGAAAGGGCTTCCAGAGGGGCTGCAGAGCCCATGGAAGATTTATGGGGCAGGAGAGCACATCAAAGAGCTGGGCAGCAGCTGGTCTGGGACAGGAGCACAGTCAGAGGGACAGGAACACTGCCACAGGAACAGAAATGAACTTACCATGGAAGTGGCCAGCAAAAAAAGGACCCAAATGTGGGGAGAAGACTTTGACAGAGAAGAGGGAGGAACTGCCCTGACCAGCTGTCTGGAGCTGGAATGTAGGAGAGGGGGCAAAGAAAAGCCAAGCTGTGGAAAGGCAGGTCCCAGAATCCAGCACAAACCCAGCCACCCACACCTGAGGGAGAAGACAGGGTGGGACCCTGTGGGAAAAGGGGCTCAAGAGATCCAGTGTGGGAGCCCAGGGATCTGACAGGGAACCTGCTGGACCTGCTGGAGCAGCCACACTCCAGCTAATCTCTGAGTGGAACAGAACTTGCCTCTGGCTTGTTACACCCCGTTTTATTATGAGTCCAATATGCACCCAAGTAAATAGAAATAGGTTCCTCTCTATTCAGTCTTCTACTGGATCATAAATTGTCTAACATGCAGGCAACTCTGTCAAAGATGCCTTGGGAAGGATTCCTGCACTCTCATTCCAAGTCCTGTGCAAATCCAGACAAAGGCAAATGGGAGGAGGGGGAGCTGAGCTGCTCTGCCTTGCTGTGTGCCCTTACACTGGCCCAGCACTGCTCAGAGGAGTGGATCAGCTCCTTTCTGATCCATTTGTCCAATCTCCTCCCCATGCATGGGCTGACTCCAGCCAGCAGCAGTTTTGGGATGCCCTGTCTCCTGCTCAGCTCCACCTGCCCCTATCTCCATGTCCCAGCTGTTTTGTCAGGTGCCTTCCAACCCCAGGATCTCCCAGGAGTCTGGTCTGAAATCCAGGGAGGTGGGGTACAACATCCCAGTTGCGCTGGGAAGATAATGAAAAGGGCAGCCAGGGATGGGGAGGGGCATGGAGACCTTCCTGCACACCTCATGCTCCACTGGCTCTCACTACCTCAGCACTTTCTGGGAATTACTGCATTGCCAGATGTTGATTGGGCATCTGACAGGAGATGAATAAAGCCAATAAAGCTCTTATTTCTGGCTATAAAAACAATAATGAAAAGCAGACAGGGATGGTGGATAGGTTGCCCAAGGCCCTCCTAGGCCACACTGAGCCAACTGCAGCAGGAACTACCTTCAGCTGCCCTCCCTTCTTGTTCCCTCCTGCTTGTGTGCCATGAGCAACAGCCCTGAGAGGGAGCACTTGGATGAATCTGTGTACAGTCAGAATTCCTCTCTTCCTGTCCAAGCTCCCTCCTCCAGAGCTGTGTGTGCTGAGCTGACCCCACAGTGAGATCAGGGCTGTGCACAGCGGGGCAGCTCCAGCATCCCTGCACGGGCCAAGTCAGCTCCTTTAAATAAAAACTCCTCTGCTCCAGCACAGCACGAGAGAGCTGCTGTTCCTGTGCCAAAGGCTGCCCAGGTCTGTGCCCAGAGGCACAGCCCTGCCTGTGCTTTCAGCTCCTGCACAGCTAAAAACCAAGGTCTGAATATCAACCACTTCCTCCTGCTCTGCTGCACCAGCCTGGGGATATTTGACCAGTTCTGAGGAGTTCTGAGATACTGAGATGTATTTCTGCAGGGAGATTTGCTACACAGCTGCCAGCAGAAAAGCTGCCTCTGTCCCTCCCTCCAACAGTGACACTCTGCTCTTCAGAAGTGCTGCAAAAGGGGCAGATCATAGAACCAGAAAATCACAGAATCCCAGACTGGTTTGGGTTGGATGGATCCTTGAAGATCATTTCATCCCATCCCTGCCATGGGCAGGGACACCTTCCACTAGTCCAAGTTGCTCCAAGTCCCATCCAACCTGGCCTTGGGCACTGCCAGGGATCCAGGGGCAGCCACAGCTGCTCTGGGCACCCTGTGCCAGGGCCTCCCCACCCTCATAAGGAAGACTTCCTCCCTAATATCCCATCTAATCCTGCCCTCTGGAAGTGGGAAGCCAGATCCTATCATGCCCACAGCTCCCAAAGCCAGGTGACAGCTGCAGATTTGGAGGGTGAAGGGGATGTTTATAAATAATTCCCTGGTTTATAACCTCATAACCAGGGATCTAAACGAGAGATCTTGAACAACCCACAGACCTGAGGGTTGGTGGCAAAGGTATCCTTTGTGGCAAAGGTATCATCCTGCCACGCTGCTGTTCTGGGAATGCTGGCACTGACCTGTGCACACCTGGCTCTGGATAAACCTGCAGATCCAGCTCAGCCCATGGCAATCAGAGCAGCCCTGTTCCCCACTGAGATCCAGGTTGGCAACTGAAAAGAAACATTCAAAATGTGCATTAACTCTGTTTTGTGGGGTGGGCACCACCACAGGGACAATGTCCAGCCTGGCTGACACACAGTGGCACAAAGCAGAGTTGCCATGGCTGTGGTAAGCTGCAACTCAGGCCTAGCTCTGACTCATAAAGCCAGGAACAGGAGTTCTTCCCAAACAACAGCACCTTCAGCCCAGAAACTGCTGCATTCCACATGGGAAAACCTTGGAAGGCCAAGGAGTCAATTCCTGATCCAAAGGCCAGCGAGCTGCCTCAACACCACAGGGCATGATCTGGTTACACTTGTGCAAACACCTGCACCAGCAGTGACACACACACCTGTGCATTTAACATTTCTGTTTTCCCAGGCCTCAGCTGCCAGCATAATGGATTGGGAATGCACATTTAAGGTGGAAAGCATTCCTGGAAACTGGCTGTTCTTCAAAGACATATTTACTGGATGTTCCAATAGCCATGACTCAATTAACATACAGCAATATTACACTGGCTAAAAATATCTGAGATAAAAGAAGAGTGAAACTCCCATTGCCATTTTACTTAATACTTTTATCAATGATCTGAATGATTCTATATAAATCCTTGTCATGGGAAAGTTTGCCGATGCCAACAAGATTGGTGGGAGGGGAACAAGAAGCAGGATTGGGCTATCAATACACTGGGATCTGACATGAGTGAGAGCTGGCCACCTGCCATTGAAACATGATTGAAACTGTCAAATACAAGGTAAGGAATCTGAAACTAGGCACACAGGTTCCACTCACAGGATGCTGCCTCAGACAGGAATAGTTTGGAAAAGGACTTGGATGACATTGGAGATTTGCTGTAGTTCTAAAGCTGCCATAAAGGGGGACTGTGATCCCTCAGTGTCCCCAGAGAAGGGACAATGGATGATCCCAGCAGGAAGGATTCCTTCTGGCACACAGCTCCAGAAACCTGATGGAAGGCCATGATCAGGCTCTGTTCCTTCCTTAATGGAAAAAGGGAAAATACAGGAGCAACTCTGCAAAGCCAACAGTGCCTCTGGGGCTAGGTAATGGAAACTGCCCAGCATTTGCAAATGCAAATTTAACCTTGAAGTAAAACCTAACAGAAACAGCCAAGGTGAATGTCCAGCACTGGAAGAACTCCCCAGGGTGCCAGGTGAAATGACAAGGTCAGGTGTTTTCCAGAAGGGGCTTTTAAACTCACCTCTGGGAGAAATTACTCTACATGTGGCTGTGGGAACCCCTGGATTACTATACTGGAGCCTGGTCCTTACACAAACTGTTTGGAGCAGGTCTCTCTTTGTATTTGAAGGAATGGAGGAAGCCTGTGGAATGGCTCAGGCAGCCTGAAAGACTTTTCCTGGCTGCCTCAAACTCTACACAAGGGGATACTTCTGCTTAAGCTTTACATGCTGTAAATTATAGGGCTGTCTCTTTCCAAATTAAGCAAACAGAGATTCCCTCCTGCCGAGCTGAAAATCTCAGTATCAGTTTCTCCAGTCCTCAAGAAATCCTCACCAGTCTGGCTCTGGAGAAAATGCATAAAGAACCCCCGTCTGCTCTGAGTTCCAGCTGGGGAGCTGCACGGATATCAGTGAGGTTTCAGGGTGTAACAGAGCAGAAACCAGCTCAGCATGCTCATCCTCTCAAGCTAAGTCTGTCCTTCTGTTTCCATAGATTAGCTCTTCCCTGCATTCCCCCTGCACGGGATGCCAGCCTGGCCACGGCAGCAGCGAGCCGCGAACAGCGGGAGGTCCTGCTTCATCCAGCACCAGCTCCCACGTCCCCAACACTGGCAGCTTTTGTTCTCCTGGTTCCTGTCTGATCTCTCCAGCCCGTCCTACATCCCTCCTTCAGGGCCCCCTCCAAAAGTTACTCCACAAAACAGGATTCTGCTTTTCTATTTCAAATCCAGACCTGGCATCAGAGCAAAAATAAAAAGTGATCCATCATGGCACTGAGGCACAAAGGTCTTTTTCCATCTCTCCCTTGGTTTGTGCAAGCTGAACTGTCACAAGTGAAAAATTCAGTTGCTGTTTGGATACACAGGGAACAGGTGGACTCAGGCAGTGGGATACAGGGAGTTTATTTCCTGGATAAAAAAGTGAATGCATTGAGTAAACTGATCTTACCTGTCCAGCTTCCTGCCAAAGCAAGCTGTGAGCTCGTGTCACTGGGTGAACTCCACTTCTCACTGTGCTGTGTCCCACAGAACACAGCATCTCTTGGCTCCTAAATCCCACCTCATCAGTGGCAACTTTTCCACCACAGACCAGATCCTTAGTGGAGTACCAGGTACAAGTGTTCTCAGCAGGTCCAGGTCTGCCCAGACAGTGCCATCCATTCCCTTGGGAGCTACAGTGATTTTAATCATGAAACAAGCAACTTCCTGACTGCGAGCTATTGCTTCCCTGGAACAACAGCATTTCAGAGTGAATGTGTTATCAAAACAATAAACCAGGCTGGGCATGTCCAGATTAACTTTCATCTGCTGTTTCCGGGAAGGAGCAGCTGCTCTGACAGCTCCCTGCACATCCCTTTGCTTTATCTGAAGCAGGGCAGCCCCTTTGGGGGACTCTCCTGACCTTGCCAATTACTGCAGTCAGGTCCAGGCTGCAGAACTGGAGTCCTGTGAGCCATGGGAGGAGCCCCAGAGCCCCACAGAACCCAGGCTGCTGTTGAATGCTCCAAGCCATGGGGCCAGACCAAACCTATCCCAAGTAATTCCTCCCAAAACAAAGAGTGGACCAGCACTGGGCAGTTCACTCCCCAGATCTGTTCATATTGCACCTTCCTGCAGGCTGCACCTCTGGGGAGCCTCTCTGCCCCTGCTTGTCTCCCTGCAGGACCTCATGGTATTTCCCAGACAATTTACACGGCCCAATTAGCTAAATTCCCCCCTGCCTTTCCACTCTGTTCTGGTTCAGCTAAATAAGATTCCCACTAGCAGGAGAGGGAAGGTGGTATTATTGGAGCTCACAGTTTACCCACAGTTGTCAAGAGCAGCTGTGGCTGCCCCATCCATGGAAGTATTCCAGGCCAGGTTGGAGCAACCTGCTCTAGTGGAAAGTGTTCCTGCCCACAGTAGTGGTTGGGACTGGATGGGCTTTAGTGTCTCTCCAAACCTCACCAGTCTGTGATTCCATTATTATCCACTCAGTCCTGTGAGTGAGTGAGTGCAGCCTGCAGAGGTCCATGCCCTGAGAGCTTGGCTTGGACCATCAAACCCTCAGACTTTTCCAACTCACTGTCAGGCTCAATGAAAGAAAATCCAGAGCTGAGGTTCAGGAAGGGAACCGCGCGTTCTCATGCTGGAGGCCCTGAAGGGAGTGGAGACGAATTCCCATAAAGAAATTACCAGGATCATTAAGGATTAATAATTATCTTTGCATCTGATAAGCTATTGGAGCTTTAATTTCCTGCGAGGTTTTTGTGAGCTGTTGTGTGCACAATAAATTGTGTGCGAGCTCACCAGGCTCCGAGAACAGCCCGGGCGAGCTGTGCTCAGCCACCAGTTATTTCCCAATTAACATGGAGTGCTGAGTGTGGTGTGATGAGTAATCGTGCACAGAGAGGGAATCTTAATTTGCCTGCCCTTACAACAGGCTACTGGGATTTTCTAACAATTGCAAATCCTAACTGACCAAAATAACAGGGCCCTGGCCAGTGTCAAGTCTAATTTCACTGAACACCAGGATCATTACATTCTCCTGTGGTGGTTGATTTTGAACTGGCACCAGGAATGAGTTATTCCCACTCCACGGGGATTTCAGATTTCATCTTTGCTTCTATCTTTGACTTATTGCACAGATTTATTTGCTGGGTTAGATGTTAATATTTTTGCCCTTCTGCTAATGATAAAGGTTTGCAGTTCAGTGTCTCACTGGTGAAGGAATCAGGAGTGTGGCATCTGGGTATGCTGGAAATGTGATTGGCCACCTTTAGACACTTCCACTGGCTCAGAAACAATGGTGTTCTCTCCCTTTGCAGAAATCTCAGTTCAAAAGCTTCTCCCAGAAGCTCTTCTCCCAGAAATGAATTCTGCCTCAGGAGCTGATTTAAATCAGAGACTAAAATAGAGGAGAAAACCACTCTCCTCTTGTTTTCACTCTTCCACTGCTCAGAATCTCATGCGACAAATCAGCTGCTTATGGAACATGTTCCCAAGATTGAGCTTTTGTCCTGGAGAGGCTGGAAGAGGAGGTCATGTCCCACTGCCACTGGAGCAGCACAGTCAGCACGTCACTGGAAGCTGCTCCCAGTTACCTCCTATCAACCACTAGGCAAACATTTATGGTGAGAGTGTGTTAAGGACCCCCAAAAAATTAGAAATTAAGGAAAACTCTCCCTGTCTCCTGCAGGTGATTTCTCTCCCCTCACTCTCCCAGTACAAACCTCCCCATCTCCACCCTAAAAACCCCAGTTTGTACCTCCAGCTCTGCAATAGCCACGAAGCATCCTGGTCCAGTCAGGATCATGTTTTCAGTCTCCCTGCATAATTTAGCAAGATTTTACTGCCAGAAAGTAATTTCTCTGCGAAGAAAGACCAGTAAGTCTTGCCTGATCCCTTTAGCTCTGTGTAACTGCAAATTTAATGACCCTACGCGCTGTCGTGTCCCGTAAATCTTTAATAAAAGTATTAAAGAGCCCCAGCAGAGGATCTGCTGCTCAACCCCCTCCTCACTGACACTCACCCTGAGCTCTGAGCCTTCTTCTCAGTATTTTACCCTTTTCAATAATAGATTATTTTAACCTTCATTTAGGGAGTTTGGACCATAATCCATCAGGCAAAATTTTCTTAAAGCCTCATGGACTTTAGAGTCCATGAGAGATTTATACTATCTAGCCCAATAGTAATTTCATTAGCATAAGTGATCAAATTAATCTGACATGATTTACCTGCAATATATCCATGCTGACTCATTCCTATTACAGTAAATTTATTCGTCCTAAAAAAAAAAATTTAAAAAAAAATTGAGCTGTAAACTAACTATAAATGAACATTTTAGAAGAACAACATTCCTCTGGAATCTCTGCCTCCTGACATTATTTCTGTTGGGATGGAGCACAGGCATTGTGGGGCTGTTTTGGGAATGGGCCACACTAAAAACGAGCCAGAGGGTACAGGAACAAGGGGAGACAAGAAAGAAGCATCACTGCAGAGAGGGCACCACAGTCAAGGATTGTTGACTCCTTTCAGAGGGACACAGCACGAGGAATTAAGCCTGGCACGAGACACTCACAGTGGGGTTGATCTGATCTGATTTTCTACAGACCCTGGTGAGACACCTTGGGCAAGAGAGAGAGGAGCAGGTCCCCCTTGGAGCTTCCAACCACAGACCCACCACTGCCTTCTACTAAAACTCCTAAACTCCCCAAAAACCAAAAAAGCTATTGCATGGCCAAACCCTCTGTTTGTTACAGTTCTGTTACAGGTGGGCAATAATGTCCTTCCCGAAAGAGTTTGCCCACAGCTGAGTGCAGCTGCCAGGGAGCAGCCCCAGCTGCAGGGATTGCTGCTGGCACAGCACACAGACACTCACCGGGGCCTGGGGTGCAGTTCCAGCTCTGCTCCTGTCCTCTTGTGCCACCTTTAGGCACAGCACCTTCCTCCCAGAGCCTCTCCTCCCACTTCCAGCCTGCTTTGGTTAAACCTGAGCTCTCCAGAGGACAGAGCAACTCAGGAATCTCCCAAAGCCCTCTGGACAAGGATGTCTAAATCTGCTTCCAACTCTTTCAGCCAAAGCAGAGACTTTTCTTTCATCTTGCTGTTGGCTGAACATTCAGTTGAGATTCCTCACACAAGACTGAAAGATGGGAGAGGAGGGAGAGAGACTTTTCATATGGGCAGGTAGTGCCAGCACAAGGGGGAATGGTTTCCCACTGCCAGAGGGCAGGGTTAGATGAGATATTGGGAAGGAATTGTTCCCTGGCAGGGTGGGCAGGCCCTGGCACAGGGTGCCCAGAGCAGCTGTGGCTGCCCCTGGATCCCTGGCAGTGCCCCAGGCCAGGCTGGACAGGGCTTGGAGCAGCCTGGGATAGTGGGAGGTGTCCCTGCCATGGCAGGGGGGGAATGGGATGAACTTTAAGGTCCCTCCCAACCCATTCTGGGATTCCCTGACTCGGAAACTTAACCACACAACACTGGTAAATTAAATTTTGTCTAGGGAAGCATTTTGGTATCAAAGGATGCTCACAAAAGCCCACTCCACATGCAGCTATTGGGTAATCTGTGTTACCACCTCAATCATTAAATTACATTTTAATTTCAGCCCTGTTCTCCAAGACAATGAAGCCACATTCAACTTGTTGAGGGCAAAGTCAGTCAAGTAGTTTTTAAATGGTCACAGTTGAAAAGTAAAACAAAAGTCCAGTCATTAAAGCATTGGAAAACTGGGCTTTTTTTCACTATTTAATCCTCTGTCAAGCCTCCCCACTGGTTGGCACAGTAAAATAATACAGCCAGAGATTATATTTTTTTCCTTCTACATAAATTCTCATTTAGTTTCTCAGGGAAAAGAAAAACCTTTTCAAGTTCTTAAGAGTTTAAAGAGAAATAAAGTGAAGTGTGACAGTCACTGAGGCGTTTCCAGCCTGCTGTGTTGGATCAAGGGATGAGTTGTGTCCTTCAGGAAGAACAGGCACCAGTGAGGATTCATCCCTGACCAACCAGCAAAATTCACTGTAACTGAGGCTGGTCCTTAAGCACCATTGACTTCAAAAGGTTTAAAGCACACATTTAAAATTATGGGAGCCTTTGATAACCTGGGACCTTGGTCAAATCCAAGGCTCTCTCTAGGAAAGGAGGAGATGCTGTCTCCAAGCACAGGACAGACATGGCCCTCTATGTAACCCCTTAATTAGCACATAATCTGTGCCCTACCAGGAAATCTGAGTCTCTTCTCCATGAGCACCATCAATATCATGGCAGTGCTGCAGGAACCTTCTCCTTAATTACACGGGATCTCTGGAGCAATCACACACTGTGTAATTAGTCCCAAAATGAAGCATTTCAGTCACTTGCATTTAACAAGTAGTACTGCTATCCTAATTGCCAGCCAGTGTTCAGCCACCATAAAAAGGTGTTCTTCTTACACAGGAAAATACATTTTTCCTGCTTCTAAGATGCTGCAGGTTGGAGAATTTTTCCAGGCTTTTCTACCATCAAGTCCTGTGTCCTTACAGATCTCGGTCAGCACTGACAAGGGAGCTTATCAGGCAGAATGATCTCTGGAGCATGTTCCCAGCTGGATTAAGTACTGCTGTGAATGGAGGAAATCAACCCAAAAAATAACAGGGGAAATGACAGCCTTTCTGCCGTTTGACAGAGATCTTGCTTTTCCCTTTTTTCCCTTGTACACGTTCATAATTTTGTAGACAGGTAATTACATGTCTGATGTAAAGACCACCCCTCCTAGCTCAGGCTTCAAAGCTGGCAGAATTCAGTTGCAATTTCATCCCAGCAATCACAGATCCAGCAGAAATGCAGCTGGGATGGAGGTGGAAGATCTCACTTCCAATCGAGGTATTCAAGTGGGAGATGTGGAATCAACCACAGAGCTGCTGCTCTTGGCTTTACCTTCATCCTCCAAGCACAGGGGGGACCTGTGGGAATGCAGAGCTGAGCTCAGTTCTCCCACAGGACAGGGATCCAGGCCTCCTGAGCAGGACTGCACCCAACCTGCTCTCTCAGGAAGGTGAATTAAGTGGGATGAACCAATTCGGCCCTAAACCCAAGCCCGTTTCCTACAGCCAGCTCATCATCCCAGCCCTGCCATCCCCATGTCTCCCAGGCTGGCTGTGGCAGGGGCAGAGCCAGCTCAGTCTGCCCAGCCTCCCTGCCCAGACGTGTCCTGCCTTCCCCAGGGAGCCCCATGGCCACATTCCCTTGGACTGAAGAACCTCCAGCAGGGAATGGCTGGGAGCCACACGGGCCAGTAAGGACACGTTATTGGGGAGGGCAGGAGTGAGGAACACCTTGGGATTTAGGGCATGGTAGCCCAATCTTCCAGCTTCCTCTGAAGCACGGAGTGGACTCTGCTCAGGAGAGGAGCTGGTGTAGAATTCAGGATCACAGAACATTCTGAGCTGGAAGGGACCCACAAGGATCATCGAGCCCCACTCTTAAGTGCATGGTCCATACAGGGGTCAATCCCACAACCCTGGCATTATTAGCACCATGCTCTCACCAACTGAGCTAATCCCAGTGAAGAATTACAGGGAATTCTCATAAGGACACTGACTCAGAGACTCTGCTCTGTTGTCATGAGCTGGTCTGGGGGTGTCAGAGTGAGAGCTGCACTGCCAAGATCAGGTGTAAATGAAAACATCAACCAACCAGAGAAAAAAGCAGGAGTGGAGTGAACAAACATTTGCTTTAACAGCAGCTTCCACTCACCTGGGTCTTGTCAAAACACCTTTATCTCATCAGCAGCAGTGCTCAGCATCAGCACCGTGCCATCCTAGTAGGGCAAACAAACCTTCGTACAAGATGTGAAGATAAAGGGGGAGAATAAAAACAGCTTCACTGGTTTTCTAGTGACAGGATGGCCAGTGGAGAAAACTGATATTCCCTGAACAAAACCAAAGACTGGATAGGAAATGAGCCCTGAAATTACCATCAGACATTTTCCTGTCTAACAAACACTTGCTCTGGAGGTCTTCAGTCATTATAATTTCAGGGTTGTGCCTGGGCATCACTTCTTTCTGACACAGGCACATAGAACAAACCCAGAAATGTATCCAAACTGCTCCTCAGAAGCTCCAGCCCTGGGGACTGTCCCTGTCCAGCCCAGGAGATCTGCTCACACTGTTACTATTCTCACCACTATCCAGCAGCTGAGTTGAGTATCCCTTGTTGTTGAGTCCATTCTTGCCCTCCCAGCACAGACCATCCCTCCCTCTTTGCCAGAGCATCATCACCAGGTGCTCCCTTGCCCAAACACGCCCAGTTCCCTCTGTCTGCTCCCCAGGCAAATGTTTCCTGGAACTGTGATTGCTCCAACCTGCTGCTCATCTCTGCCAGCGTGTGCCCCTCCTGTCTCCCCACTGAGGCAGGGACTGCTTTACAGATCTTTCAGGGGCAATTTCTATTTTATGAATAAAAGAAAAGATCTGGTCAATCAGAAAAGACACGGGAGCCCTGTCTCTGCTCAAACACACCCAAAGAGCAAAAGCCTAAAATACATTGTGGATGAGAAGATAAAATCAGGAGCATTACAACTAAATGGGGATGTCTGGTCACTTCAGCTCTGTCACAACTGTGCCCTGCTGGTGCTATTGAAGCCTCTCAGCTGCCCTTTAGCAGCACGTCCCTTTCTGAAGCTGCCAGGCCTTTGTTCCTCCCCAGAATAGTGTCCTGCTCATGCACACAGGGGCAGGGCAAGGTTGGACACTGTGCACTGCATTGTACCGTCAGCCTAAATAGAAGCTGATGGGATAATAATTAATTGCAGTCTCCCTGTAATAAAAGACAAGACAAAGCCGGAGATATAAATAAAATCATCAAAGGGACTCGCAGAATAGGAGCTGTGTCTGCATTTTGTGGGCAATTTACAAGCCAAAGGAAGGTTGGGAACCCAAGGACTGAAAAGCAATAAAAATCTATGGAGCCCTCACAAAACCGTGACAGCGTCTCGTTACCAGGCAGAGGTATAAATTCCCCCAACACCTCTGTTGTTTAAGGAGCTGGAAAGGGAAGGGAGAGCAGGGCTGGGAGTGACCCCGCTCACCGAGCCCGCACAGCGGGGACGTGCCCCGGGAAGAATAGAGGAGACAGAAGGCACCCAGCGCTGCCCCGGCAGAGCACAGCCTGGAAACGGAGCCTGCACAGCCCGGGCCAGCCCCAGGGCTTCCACCGAGGCGGTTTTAACTCTCTTTGTGCCGCCGGGGCTCTTTCCCTTATGGCCCGCACAAAGCAGCCCCTCCCCTGGCCTGGGGCTTGCCAGGGCCAGCTGCCCGTCCCTGCTCCCCGGCTGTCACCGCTCCCAGCCGGGCGGGACGGGCTCAGGAGGCCCCGGCAGCTGCGGGCCGGACACTTGCCTGCAATGACAGGCAGCCGAGGTTGGTATGGTTTCATTAAAAGAGCTGCCTGAAGCCCAAGGTTAAGTGACAGGAATTTCAAAACAAAACAATAAANCCCAGCCGGGCGGGACGGGCTCAGGAGGCCCCGGCAGCTGCGGGCCGGACACTGGGGAGGGGGCACAGAGGGGAATCCCGCCCCTGCTCCAGCCCCACGAGGCCGCGAGACGGGAAAATGGATAGAAACGGGGGGGTGAAGGGAGGGGAGGGCAACATCCTCTGTCCCGTTTAATGCCTTATTCTCGCTAAAGTGGGGCAAACAGAGCTCTCGAAACAGCCTCAAAGCTGGGGACATGGCACATCGCTCTGCTCAGCCCTCATCCCCAGATCTTCCCACTGAGCCTCAGGGACAGAAGGACGGAAAGCAGATGACCAGGTGCTCTCATAGAGGGGAGAGGTGGAGCCCTCCCAGACATCTGGGCCAAACGTCCAGCCCCTTCTCCTGGGACACAGCCCATTGTACATCCCGCTCACCATCTCCATATGGCCCTGGGTCCCACACTGACATACACAGGCTTCCCTCATTTGTCCCCAAAGTGGATGGAGAGGCCAGGAATAGTGGGAAAGCTAGGGGAGGCACACCCTCAGCCTCTGTGGTAAAAGCTTTTCTTGCTGTGTGTGCATAGCAGGGACAAGGTGGAAGCACAGATCCCAAATCCCAGCCCCACATCTGAGCTTTGTTTGTGTTCCTATTTCCTCTCCCTGGCCTTTTCTTTTTTTTCTTTTTTTTCTTTTTTTTTCTTTTTTTTCTTTTTTTTTCTTTTTTTTTTCTTTCAGAATCTTCTTCTCTGGCTAAACCAGCCAAGGTAAAGAATCAACGAATTAAAAGGGACTGACATTGCACGATGTTCCCCTCGAAGGCAAACGCGATCCTCTTCCCAAGGAACAAATAAGTCCTCAACTAAACAATGGCTTCCTTAATGGAGCCGGCAAAGTCTTTCTTCCACCCCATCCCTAAACAACAAACAAAGCGACTAGAGAGGAAAGTCACCTCCCTTTCCCTGCCCCTGCCTCGCCAGGAGTTTTCATGCACAGCCAGTGGGAAAGGGGCTCTGCCTTGCTGGGGCCCTGCTGGGAGGTCACCGGGGAGGGAGAGGATCATCGCAGCCCTGCCCTGTCCCTGTGTCCCCGGGCTTGTCAGGAGGGAGAAGAGGTGATACAGCTCCAGCCAGCCCCGGGGGCAGCTCAGGCCAGCCCAGGAGCTCAGGCTTCAACTTCTGCCTTTGATTCCAAGCAGGGCACAGAGCCACAGCTGGGCTGGGTTTAGGGACCAAGTCTTGGATCTAAAAGGAGAAGCCTGTCTGAGCTGAGGGTCAGCCACACCTTACCAGTCTAAACAGCTCTCTCTTGTGAGCCCTTCTGTGTGCACAGAAATTGGATTGATTATTTTAAAGCTCTTTTTCAACCTGGATGATTTCATGATTGTGTGATGCTACCCGAGGCCCTGGAGGGGTGATGCCCAGAGCAAACTCAGCAGTGCAGCATCCCCAGCTTGGCTCCAGGGAACTCCAAATGGATCAGTCAGAAATCTCCTGTCACCTGGCAGGTGTCCTGAAAAAGCCCATCCTTGTCTGGGTGCAGAGCTGGAGCTGATGGGTGGTGTGGGGGAGAGAAAGACAAACTGAGAGTTAATCTGTGTCTTGACTCCAAGCAAGTTGAGAGTTGTTACAGAGAGTGGGAGAGATCTGGAAAGGGCCCAAACGTTTGTGGGGCCTGCCAGCAGATTCTCCCTCTAGCTTGTGAGCAATCCTCTGGGTAGGGAGAAGGGATGGAGGCTCCACGTGCTGCCAAGGGAACACGAGCAGGAAAATCAGAGCCCAGCTGTGCCAGCTCTGCCACTGCCCATTCCCAAGGACCACCCTTATGCTACCTGGGGTGGCCTCTCTCTGCTCCCTGATCTGCTTCAGCCAACATGAGCTGTCTTTTTCCATACCCTACCTGTGCATGGGCACTTTCCTTCTGCCTCCTCCTGCATCCATCCAGGGATGGAGGGATTGGGAATGCACACAAGGAAATCTCAGCATTCTGCTGCTGCCCCACATGTCACATCCATAGTTTCTTGAGGTTTTAAAAGACCACAGCTGAGGTTGCTCCTCAGGAGCCCTCCCAATCCAGACCTATGTCACACATCCCTTAGCCAAGACCATTTTTAGAGGGATTCATTTGTGCTCTTCAGGGCAGCCCTGTACTGCCAGATGCCACAAGGGAGCCGAGGAACACAGGGATTCTGGACCCATAAAGTCTCCAGAGACTGCAGCTTGAAAAGCAAGACAGTGGCAATTCCTATTCCCTCACCCAAAGAGCTCTCAAGGAGGATTTCAGTCACCACAAAGCTCAGAATTGGGGAAAAGCATCTGGCCAAGGCCTTTGGTGGGTGAGAGCCATCAAAACCATCTGCCCTGGTGAGATGAGCCCCACAGCTCCAACACCAAACATTTCTTAGAGCACTCAGCCAGGAAGAGCCTCCTCACCCAGCTGGTCCAGAAGCTCCTTCTGCCACGGGAACAGTCCTGGTTGTGCTCCTGACCTGAGCATCAACATTATTCCTGAGCTTCAAATCCAGGTCTCACCCCTAAACCCCCCGACTCCACCCCTTGCTGCAGCTCCAGTGGGCTGGATGCCACAAGTGCCGGCTGGGGGAGTGTCCTGGGGCCCTGCAGTGACCCAGGGCAGGCTCTGCAGAGCAGCTCCTGCCGCAGGTCACAGCCCGACACCCCGGAGTCGGCAGGAGAAGAGCCCTGACAGCAGGGCCCTCACACAGCCCTGTGTGACCCTGCCCTGCACACAACACACACACCAACAGAGCCACTTCCCCGAGCTGCAGGAGCAGCCCTGACAGCAGAGGGGCCGTAACCTTTTGCTGAAATACAGGAACTTCAAAAAATCACGTTCTGGGGCCGGAACAGACGCTCATCCATCACACCTTCAGCTGGAAGATATCCCCTGCCTACCAGCAGGGTTTTTTTAACCTGCATCCAAGCAACGGGAACTAGGCTCGCTGACGGAGTCGTTACTGCAGCCCGAGGTAATTCCTGCTCACGGGCAGGGGAGGGAGAGCTTGGGAACGGCTCCTGCTCCATCGGCCGGAAGGTGATTAAACACTGGGCTGCTCAGATCCACACTGGCAGCCAGGCAGGAACAGGACAGGGGTGAGGAGGGAGGATCTCACCATGGGAATATCGACTATAAAGAGAAGCGTCTCCCTCTGATTCCATTTCCAACCTTGTGCAGTGTGAGCAGGAGGAACAGGTTGGAGGAGAGGCTGCCTGTGCTGTGCTGTCACAGCAGCTCCCAGACAGGAGAGGGCTTGGGCTCAAGCTTAGGAACTAATCCAGCCTGTGTGTGGAAGAAGGGGAAGGGTGCAGGCACCTCCTCTGCCCACCCTCAGCATGGATCAGGGCCTGTTGCTCCTTCAGCCTCGGCAGGATGATCAGGCAGAGCCTTGGGCCTCCTGCCTTCCCTGTTCCTGAGCCATCCTGCCTGCTCTGCAATTAGGAAGTGTGGCACAGACTGTGCAGGGTGTGAGCACACTCACACGCTGAACCAAACGCGCTTCAAGTTTTGTTATCAGGAAGTGATAACACCTGGACTTTGGATATATATTCAGAGCAGTTTAGTGATTAGTAGTAAATATTCTTGGTGATAGCACATGTGAAATGCAAGCAAGAGCTCTTTGGATCTTCTGTCCTCGTGCTCCTGGATCCTGGACTCCGTGGCACAAGGAACAACATGACTACAGCCGTGGGAGGTGGGTGCTCGTGTCCCATGAAGAACATTGCTGTGTCCCCTCCTGCTCTGCACTCCAAGATCCCACTGTTACAGCCTGCTGGGATTGTTGGAAGGAGGCAGCTGAGTGAGAAATCACAGATTTTAAATAAAAACAGAGGAATCCTGATGGATATGGCATAAGGACACATGGGCTCAGCTTTCTGCGGGGGTTGGACAGGTTCTTGAGCCTTGTGAGAAGTCAAAGATGCTGATACCTGATGCTGTTTGACACCACAACGACACAGACTCTGAGATTTAGAAGGTTGAAAATGACTCCTTTATTCTTGGGATGTGTCTTCTTTATATACTATTTTATACAGACCAATTTGATTGGTGACACAAAGGTAAACCACTTACATTGGTCAGACTAGAGGGACACCAAGAAGAAGAAGACTTCTTCTAAAGAAGAAGTCCCTCCTAGGAAAAGGAATGAATAACATAGTACAGTTACAAAAACATTTCTCCTGTTTACAGAAAATTCTCTGGAAAATTTCAGAAAACCAAAACATCTCATGCAGGAAACCAGGGCTACAGATACCAGCTGCTCATGGTGCTCCAAGGCTCTGTTCCCTGCTCCTCAGAAGCTCCCCAGGTGTCTGCACCTGCAGACCCA
The DNA here is from genome assembly GCA_013397095.1 of Sterrhoptilus dennistouni. NCBI lineage: Eukaryota > Metazoa > Chordata > Aves > Passeriformes > Zosteropidae > Sterrhoptilus > Sterrhoptilus dennistouni. The sequence goes on along the minus strand of VWZU01002217.1, from coordinate 909,918 downwards.
TCAGTGGAAGGCAGAGCAGGAGCAGAGCACTCAGGATGGCCACAACCATCTAATCATGTGCTGCTGATGCCATGAGGAAAGAAACACCATTCCTTGCAGTTTATTTGTTATTCTATGTGCCCCGAGAGCAAAACCAGATACCAGCAGCTCTCCATCCAGCTGAGCTCCCACAGACAAGCGAGGGCTGGATCAGAACTAAGCAGGTGTGTTCAAACTCTCTCTAACAGAATTTTTACAGCCCCTGAGGTGCTGCAGTCTCACATTGATGCTGCACTTGACTTTGCAGGTTCTGTCCCTCACTCGCAGCCTCATGATGCTGAGGTGAGTCCTACAGAGCCATTTTCCTGAGCTCACCCCTCCAGGCACATCAGACTCACCTGCCACAGCCATGAAGCAGCTCAGAGGGAGCAGCAGCATCCTGAGAGGCTGTTGAGGGCAGGAGGGCAGAGCTGCCACGTACTGAGAGGACCTGTCAACTTAAACTTTATCTGCTGGAGACCTGCAGGCCCTGAGCTCACACCTGTGCTCACAGAAGAGCCCTGCAGTGCTACAGCAGTTCCTCTGTTCTTTACAAGAGTTTTCTTCCTCCACAAAGGTGTTGTTTTACAGGCATTTCCTTCTCACATGTCCCCCCCAGCATGTCTGGGTGGTGCAGAGCTGCTGGGGATGTGCAGAACTGATGTGCTCACAGTCCTGAGCACAGCCCTGTGACCTGGGCAAGGAGAACAGCCAGGCCCTGGACCCAAGGGACCTACCACCCTGGGCTTCTCATTCCAAGGCCTGGTTGCTCCATGAGCCTGGTGCATGGTGGTGTGAGCATGGAGCCACAGGATCATGGCTGTGTGGAAGGCACTAGACTGCCATGGAGGGCTGTGGGAGCAGAGCTGTTTGAGTCACTCAGTGATGATTTAAACTGCACTGACTGTAGTGTGCTCCAGGGTTTAGGACAAACCCCTTCTCAGGGCTGAGCACAGGGGTGACAGCCAGGGGCTGGCTGCTGGCTGCTGGCACAGCACAAGGCACAGCTGCAGCTCAGCAGGGCCGTTTGTTCTCTGGCTTCATCTTCATCCTCATCCCTGGGCTGTTCTGAAGGGAAGTTTGCACCAGACAAACGTCTATGGCACACAGTGGCATCTTCAGAGCAAGCTGTGAGGGAGCAGATTGAGCTCTCTGTGCAAACCAACAGCAAATCCATTCCTTGGTGGCTTCTCTTGTGGGACACTTCAAAGGCACCAGGCAGCCACAACGCCAACGGGAAGGACTCACTGAATACCCTCCATGAATGAGAAGGAAAAATGAAGCACTTCTCTTTGGCACGTGCAGCCCAATAAAGATCCCTGAATGCTCAGCTCCTCATTGAACCTAAGGCAGGCTGTTAATTCGTTATTCACTTCCCAGCCTGGAAGGAAAAGCATGTTATACCCGAGGGCCAGAACTGATGAACAGAGCCATAAATCAAGCAGTTTACAAGACCAGCAATTAGGAAACAAGCCGACAGAAGGGAGAACTCTGTCAGTAATAAAGCAGACACACCACAGGATCTGCTGAGTGCTCAAAGCAACAGGGGATACACAGTCCTTTCCACACTCTATCTCTAATTCTTCCAGTCATTTGCTGCTTTTTTCCTTCTCTCTTCTGCTTCCTTTTATTTCCTCCTGCCCTCCCTCCAGTTTTTCCTCTGTTCTCTCCCTCCTCTCTTCCAGAAAGCCTGTTCTCCCAGTGAATGCAGGAACACCCCTGCTGAGCAAATGGATTTGGCAGCTGCTGCCCAGGAGCAGAGCCACACACTGGGTACCAGGATGATGGATATGGGCAGTCCCCAGGTCAGAGTGGGATGAGGGGAGGTGGGTGCTGCTCTCCAGCCCAAGGACTGCACAGTGCAGGAGTCCTGGCCAGGGAACAAGTCCTGGGATGGTGGTGCTGGGGGAGAGAGTGGCAGTGGCAGAGCTGTTCAAGTAAGGAAGGGACTTGGTGACTCTAAACCACCTTGGTTGCTTCTGCCCTACTCATATCCTGGATCCAGCAGCAGTCAGATCCAGCTCCCTTGGCAGCAACTTCCAACACCCTCCCAATGTCTCCTGCTCTCTTCCTACTTTTCTGTCCTTTGACATTACTCCAAATGATCTCCTGGAGTGGATTCATAGGGTGGCCAAGGGGCTTTAGACCCACTGCTGGTGCTGATCCCACCATGGTGCCCCCACAGAACCCCCCCAGAGCAGGGAGGCAGTGCTGGGGGCTGGCTGGACACTCCTTCCCAGATGCTGCATTCCTGTGGAGCAGCACTCTGGGCAGAGCCAGCCCCGAGCAGCTGTTCCTGCACACAGCACAGGCACACACATGTGAAATCCCAGTGCAGGACATGGGCTTGAACCTTGAACCTTGAACCTCTCACATCTCCCCCTGCTCCATGCACTGCCACAGCTCCTGAACATCACACATTTGGGAAATCACAGCCAGAGGTGAGAGATTGTGCTTGCATTAACCTTTGGCACCCTAAAACAAAAGGAACATGGCTAATTATGAACCTCCTTTTATCAAGGAAGGAGACCAGACACTCCTCCAGTCATCCCAGGACCAAATGGATCAAGTTATGCCAGGAATTAAGTGATATTCCAGTGCAGCCTGGAGGAACCTTATGTTAAGAATGAGCATCACTCCAACGCCCTCCCAGCTGCCTGAAAGTGATCTTGAGTGGAAAGGCCAAAGATTTGTCTGTTGGAAGAGTTGTCCATGAGAGGAGGAAACATCTCCTCTAACCTTGAGCAGAGAGAGATTAATAATCCAGCTCCCCCAGCACTGGGGATGGGAGGCTTTGATGAGCTCTTTGGCAAGTGCTGTAGGAAGAGGCTGCAATGCAAAGTTAACTAATTAGGTCACTGCAGAGCACAAGGAAAGAAAGTAGAAATATTCTCTGATTCCAGGGAAGGAGCAAACAGCTGCATTTCTGGAGACAGGCTGCATCGAGCTGGGGAGGGGAATGGGTTTCAAGGTCTTGGGAAAAGCAAATCCCAGACACGAGGCCATGACAACAAAGCAGACTCAGCAGCTGGGACTCCTTGGGATGAGATGGGAAATCCTCTTCCAGGGAAGGTTTTTCCCACTCAGATCTTGGCAAGCCACTGTGAACATTTTCATTTCACTTATCCAAGGTCTCTCCCAGGCCAGCCAGCCACGGATTCCACTCCCAGAACAGCCAGACAGTTTCTGAGCGACCATGACTCACCCCAAATGTGTTTGAGGACAGGGGAGATCACAACAGAGCTGTGTGGGGCTTGACTCAGGTATCCTAAGCCATGATCTGGCAGCTCCTGGGATTCCCATAGCTGTGCAGGGAGCACCCTTGGAGTTGTGCTGCTCTTCATCACCTCTGAGCACAAGGAGGTCACAGGTCCCAAGTCTCTCAGCTGTCCATGGTGCACAGGAAGGAAGAACATGAGGGAATAACAACTGCTGGCACTTGGGCCAAGGATTTGTTTTCCCAGAAATGTCACAGAGGATTTCCACAGCATCAGGTAGGTTTTGAGTGGCGCTTGAAAGGAATTCCAGCTGCTCAGGCCAGCCCTGCTCTGGGAAGGTCAGAGCTCCACAATGAGCCATATGTTCAGCCTTGGCTTCCCCTCCCCATGCCAGGACATGTCTGTGAGGAAGGGAGCCAGAGGGAATGTGGACCACCACTGAGACAGAGCCTCTCCTTGGCTCCCACCCTAATTAACCATTGGAAGGGCCCTGCCTTGCCAATAAAGAGTGTGGGGTAGGTAATTAATTAGTGGCCTATTGGGATCCCCGGCACCTCTTGCCCAAGCCCAGCTCCCTGGATTGATATGAAGCAGATTTAATGGAAACACAGTGGTTTTCCCATTATGGCCTTGAGCTAAATAGAACTGGTTTTTGAAGGAATCTCATTTACAATCCTGTCCCACGACTGATGCTTGGCTCCTCATCCTGCATGTACAGGAGGAGGCTGGAAAGGAACCTGCCTGTGGAATGCAGGAATGACAGAGAGAGCCCCTGAGCTGATTTGTGAGCTGGTTACAGCAAACCAAGGCTCAGGTGGTTCTTTTCCTCTCCCATGGCCATGGGTGACATTAAAGCACCAAGGTGTCAGGCACAGGGGAAAGAACAAAGGCAGAAGGGGCATCAGGAAATCATGTCAGAGCAGCCCAAATTATTTTTAAGATGAGGAGCAGCTGCCAGAGGTCAGGGGATGATCTCTCTGGCCTGGGATGGAATGAGACTTTTCTAAGGGTACTGAGGGTCTGGCACCATGTATGATTCCCACTCTGCCACATCCCACCCAGAAACCCAAACCAGAGCCAGCTGCAGCATCCTACAGATGCACAGGACATGAGACAAAGGCACACTGTTGGGTGTCAGGGCTGGCTTTGTTGGCCCAACCAGGGACAGAGCTCTAGAGGGCAACGAGTACAGAAAAAGAGGTCACCTTGTTTAGAACAAGGTGCTCAGAGCCAGACACAGCACAGTATCAGCAGTGGGACAGGCCAGAACAGCCCTGCACACCAGGAGAAAGGAGCCAGAGCAGGGGCAAGGATAGAGAGGAAACCATTCTGTCCTATGAAGGGAAAAGATATTCCTTACGTAGCCAAAAGGTGCCAGAACCAAATAATGGTTCCCCAGTTTCCCAGATGACAGTTTTATTTCCTTATCCTAAAAATGAGAACAGGCCACTTGCAGGTTATCACCTCCTGGCCTTCCTGTAGCCACTGTTCCTGCAAGACTCCAGCCCTTGGATTCAGTCACATTTATCCTACACCCCAAATTCACCAGCATTAGGCCCATTCTTCTCACCCACCAATTGCCAGTTTTTCTTCCCTGCTCTCACCTTCCACCTTCCTTCTTGAGCTGGGTGAACAGGACCTGATCCACAAGCTTAACTTCACAGAATGGTGGAATATCCTGAGTTGGAAGGACCCACAGGTTGTACAAATGCTTCTGGAGCTGTGGCAGCCCTGGGGCTGTGACCATTTCCTGGAGAGCCTGTTCAGTGCCCCAGCACCCTCTGGGGGAAGAACTTTTCCTGATTTCCCAACTAACCCTCCCTGACACATCTCCAGCCATTATTTCTGTGTGCAAGTGAACTGTGAGGAGTGGCCTGGGGTGCTGCTGCTCCTGGTGGGCACCTCTCTGCAACCCCTGGATGTAACCCCCTCCCAGATGCTGCTGGGCATCCTCTGCCCAAACTTCCAGTTGTCCTCCCTTCCTAACAAGCTCTCTGGCTCATTAACCTTGTTTTGCTTCTCTTCATCTCCTTTATTGCAGCTGGAGCCTTTCCAGCTCCCTCTCCTGGCTTGATGTCCCCGTCCCTTGCAGCCCTGCTGGGGGGGCCGTGTGCCATGCTGCTTTTATCCATCTGTCCCCAAGGCACAGCATTGTCCCAACATCAGCAGCTTCACACTAGCCTCTCCCAGGTGACATCCACACTGTGACCTCTCCTTTCAGAGTCCTCTGATAGCCCTTGTCCAAATTCATCTCGAAAAGCTCAGGATTTTTCTTTCCAACAGGCACCTTTTTCCCTCCTCTTGCTCGGCCCTGGTTTTTCCACATAAAGCTGTCAGTTCCATGGAAATGTCAGCTCGAGGCTCGGCAACCATCGAGAAACAGATCAAGTGGAATGAATCATTTGGAAAGCAAAGAGCAGAACAGAAAAATCTATGATTCATCCACACCTTGGGTACTGCGGGCACTCGTGGTCCCTTCATCTCAAAAGGGGATATCAGAACTGAAACAGATTCTGAAAAGAGCACAACAGATGGTGGTAGACACACAGCATAATTAAAAGCACAATTACCGAGGCACAATGAAGTAAGCTCAGACTCGTTAGTGTGCAAGAGAAAAGGCTCGTGGGGAAAAAGTCGGGGTGTGAAGTCATTATTGCTGTGAAGGGGGCTTGGCTCCTCACCTCCTCCTCGGAGCCAAGGGCTCAGGGCTGGGGATTAAGCTCAGAGAATCACCCCAGGAGGTGCAGCCCACCCCCCCCAAGAGCAGGGAATCCACCCTCCAGGTCTGCTCCTGAGGCTGGCACAGAGGCTTGGCTTCAAGTCTCAGGAGCAGAGGGACAACCACATTCACCTCTACAATTCCCATCATCTCCTTACTCTCAGCCAAACATCCTCTCTTTCCTCTATCATATTAGGAAAAAAGCTCATCCCAGTGTTCTCAGGAGTAAGTTAATTATACCAGTGCTGAAGGCCTTTCCTTGCCTCTCCCCATCTGTCATCTTTCATTCATTATGAAGGAATGAGCCCCCACCTTCTATCAGCTCACAGCACCAGGCCACCCACCAGATTTCCAATGAAGCACTGTCGTGCTTTTCTTTATTCATGCTTCTGGCAGGGAAAAACACCCAGAAAGCTCCTCACTTGTCTTCAAAACCTCCCTTTGCTGTGACTCTACAGCAAGTTTGCCAGCACAGCACCAGGATCACAGTCAGGATCTCTTCACTGCTCCTCTGTTCATCTCCACCAGTCTCACACTTTAGCAGGAGCTTTCGGGGACAAGCCTCCTCCTTTTCCCTGGTGCAATTCCACACCACAAATCTTGGGTTTGCAGCTCTCATGCTGAGGATCTACCACAGGAGCTCCCCCAGCTGCATCCATCACTGTTCAGTTCTGCCTCTTCTGATCCATTTCTTCCCAAAGGACCACAGGAGGGACATTCAGGCTCCTCACTGTACTGGTCCCACTCTCTTCCTAGACTGGTTGAGCTGGGCCAGGGCATGCAATGGTCATGCAAGTCCTCTGGGGTCTGCAGGGAAGGAAGAGTCTTGGAGCCAGATTTGTGAGTGGAATTAGCTGGAATCCCTTCAAAGCCTGTGACACTTCATCTCCTCAACAGAACATCTGAGATGCTGCACATTTATTTACTGTGATGTTCCAAGTTCTAAAGTGCCTTTCTAAACCACTCTGGATACACACACTGGATGGGAGCTGACATCTGACCTTGGAAAAGCCCACGAGGAGGCTGGAGGAGCTCTGGGACCACAGGGTAAGTCTTGTGGGTGTTAAGTCAGTGATAAACCTGCTTTGAGAGCAGAACCTCTGCTAGCATAGAAAAGAGCCAAGATTTTGGAAAAGATTTCACACTCAGTGCTGAGCACTGTGCTCCAGGAAAATCTAATTATCCAGGACAGTGGCCCAGAGAGGCAGAACAATCCCTGTCCTTGAAGACACACCAAAGCTGACTGGATGATGCCCAGACCAACTGGACCTCACACTGAAGCTGGCTCTGGAGACTCCCTGAGTGTCCTTTCACCCCATTATCCTCTGAGTGTGGAGCTGCACCTCCCTGACACCACAGGCAGGTCTCAGTTGCACAGGGAGCAGCAAGGCTCTTCCAGTCTGGCCCAGAGCACTCCCTGGAGCTCAGCTCTCCTCCTCAGCTCCCTGGCATGACATACCCACAGCACAGGACCTCCTGAGCTGGGTGCCTTTTACACACAGGAAAATGGCTCCTGTCTTGACACCATTCCCACAGTCTTGCAGATAAGCCAGAGGGTGCCCCTGGAAAAACAACCTGCTGGAAAACTGAAATGTTGGGAGTGAAAGTCTGGCTGGTTTGCATTTGAATTTCAGTAAAAATGCACTTAAACCAATGTTTGGCTCCAAAAACCCTTCCAGCTTTGAAAGGAGTTCCTAAGAGCCTTGCTAAAGCAGTTCCTGGCAGTGGGGTGGTGTGTGCAGGAGAAATACCAGTTCCCACTGGCAGACTCAGGATGGCAACTGCCCCTCCTTGATGCCCAGACACACCTGGGGCCTGGCATCCTGTGAGGATGGCCTTTGCATCTTCACCTGGGGATCATCATGGAAAACAAGGGCTTATAAAGCCACTTTATAACCTGGAACATCACAGTAAATAAATGTGCAGCATCTCAGATGTTCTGCTGAAGAGATGAGGCATGGTGGGGCTTTTGATAAGATTCCAGCTAATTCCAAATATAAATCTGACTCCAAGGCCTTTCCTTCCAAGCAGGCTGTTACTAAGCCCTTCCACCAAAAGGCTGGGTGCAGTGACTGCCTGCATTCCTCCTGGCCAGGACTTTCTCTGGCCTCTTCTCCCTTGCTGCAGAGCTTGGCCCTCCCTGACAGTGTGGAATGAGGAGAGAGAGGACCATGCTGCAGGACATGGGCTGAAGGATGTTGGGTTTTGCTGCTTGCAGGCATTTTCAGGGACCTGTTTTGAACTGAGATCACTTGGATTTGCTTGGACTTTTGTAGCCCCACACTCCCAAGACTGTGCAGTAGCACAGGAGAGGGTAGTTCTGCCACCAGGGAGCTCAGCCCTGAAGTCTGTTCAGGGCTATGTATTCCAGGATTGGCAGGAAAATAGAGAGGAGCAGAGGCAGCATCACAAGGGGAAACATGAGAGACTTCCTTTGGAATAATCCCTTCCATGGAGAGGGGTTCAAGCAGCTTTAGGCTCTTCCAGATTACACCTTCCAAATCCCTGGGATCAGTCAGAAAGAGGTTGAGTTGTTGTTTCCACAGCCTGACTGTGGAAACTACACCCAGTAACACTTTACAGAGATGGTTCAGCACTGGTCCTGCTCCTGTTCCCCACACCTGCAATAAAAGGGTGTGCTGGCAGCTCAGAGAATCCCCCATGGCATGTTCAGCCGTGGCTGGTGTCCTTTAAAATAATCAGTGCATCCTCCAAAACACTGCCTGCATTCCTCCTCCTGAAAACTGCCTGCTGGAAGTGCTAATGTGCTGTTAGACTCTGTGTGATGATTATAGATGATAAACATAATTATTTCAGGGCCTGATTGCCTCTGCTGTCTCCATTCTGTTGCTGATGTGCAAAGCAATCTCAGTGTTATCAGTTTTATGGGCAGAGTGTGGAGGTGCAGATTTATTCCTGAAGCCAAACCTTCAGGGAACAACCCCCCCGTGAGGCCCAGGGCTGTGCTGTGACAGATTCCTGCTCTTGGAACGTGGAGTCTTTCAGATGCACCTGAGCACTGCCCAGCCCAGCCCAGAGAGTGATGGGGGTGGCTTTCCTCATCCAGCGGTAAATCCCAAGGGAAGGAAAGCACTGGCGATGGAGTGGGAGTGATTTGACTGACCTCTGCCCAAAGCAGTGCTGTCAGGCAGGTACCACACAACTCAGGATTTCATGGACATGAAGAAAATTAAGTCTCCTAAGAAAATTAAGTCCCCCCATTTGACCTGGGGGTACTGAGTGTGAAACTGGGGGTGGGGGAGCCCTTCAGATTACGACCAGCAGAGGCCTCAGGTTGGGATCCAGAGCACAACCCTCTGACTTTTGTTTCAAAACAATGGCTAATCAATCCTCCAGAAGAGTGCAGTTGCTTCCCAGCCATGAGAATAAAGCCAGCACTGCTAAGCCCTGTGGGGAGAATGTCATTGTCCCTTACAGAAGAGGGTGAGAGACAGTAGACACTTGCTGTGACAACTGTAGGGATCTGCACAGGAGGAACAACCAAAGGAAGGCCCACTCTTTGTGTTCCATCACCTTCTCTTTACTGTCATATTGTCCTGTTTGTCCCTTGGGCTGTGAACTCCCTCTTCTACTCTCCCTGCCACATCCTGAGAGGGATGGAAGTGGCAAAGTCTGGAGAGCCTGCACAGCACCATAAACCTTCCTGCCAGTGCAGGAGGAAAGGTGAGGGGCAGAAGGAACAGGGGGATTGGCAGATTTTAAGCCCCCCACAAGCAGCCCTGCTTCCCTCCACACTAACCCCATCATGACCTGGCTCCACAGAGACAGCCACTGCCTGGAAAACAACCCGCTCTTTAAGTTTTATTATTAAATAAATAAATCCAGGCAGCTATCACAAAGCCCTGCAGCCAGAGCAGCCAAGGAAAGAATTGGAGAAGCCAGAAAAGCCCCAGTGAGAGCAGGTAACCAGAGATGTGTTTAGCACAGAGCAGAGACAAGGCTCCTCACAGGAGCAGGCTGAGGCCCCACAGACATCCCCCCTGGGCTGGCCTGGCTGGGCAGGGTATTTACACGTACAGGCAGGGCGACGCCGAGCCCTGGCTGCTCAACAATCAACTCTTATTCTCTGCAGACCAGCAAAGCCAAGATTTCAGTAAACACCCAACCCCAAAAATGCGCCTGCGGATGGGGCCGAGCAGAGCCCGTGCTCTGCCTGCCAAGCTCCAGAGCCCCACTCCAGTGGGTGGTTTCACCATGAGGTTCTGTGGGGAGGAAGTGTTTCCAGTGGTCAGGGCTGAGCCAGGAGACCTGGATCCCTTCCCTGGCTGTAGGAAAGGGGAAAGCTCTGGTTGCAGGGGATCTCACACACTCAGGAGCTGCTCTCCCTCTGCCCATCCCTCCCTGCTGAGGCACAAAACGCTGCTCTGAGGGGAGGCTGATAATGCTGCCTGACCTTGCAGGGCTGTTGCAGTGCTGGGTGATTGATGCCTGAAAGGCTGTCAGAGCTCTCTGGATTAAAATCTCTCTGGAAGGCACTGGGAGGCTGCACATACGGGTGCAGAGACGTGAGAGGGAGACATGCAGCTCACACACACACACTGCTGCCCTCCCTGCCTGCAAATCCTCACACAGGCTTGCTGGGCTGCTACTCCTGCATTGAAATATTTACAAGGTGGGCCTGCAGAAAACCTGGGGTTTAGAGCAGAGCAGCCAACACTCAGCTCAAAGCTGTCCTCACAAACCCAGCCTGCTGCTCGGGCTGCCCAGGCTCAGCCCCTACTCTCTGCTTTTACTCACAAAACCAGGCCAGTGTGAAGCCTGAGCCCATGACACACAGCCCAGCCCTGCTCAGTTTGGCCAGGCTGGAATCCCCTGGCCCCTGGCATGGCTCCCTCTTCCTTTCACCCTCCATGTCATCCACATGATGCTTGCCTATCTTTTACCTCATTAATGAAGACATTAAAAAGGCTGGACTGAGCCTGATCCCTGTGGCCTTTGGAAAAGCACCTCCTTGCCCACCTCCCATCACCTCCTCCATAGGAAGGAGCTTGCCTGGAGGTGTGCAGAGCTCTTAGAGCAGCTCCTTGGCCCCTGAGATGAACCCACCAAAAGCACCAACAGTTTCTCTAACAAATAAAAAAGGAAGCAGGAAGGAACATCACACTCTCACAGGATGACTCTGTGTCAATCAGCTGGGCTGGGCTTGGCTCTTTACAGAATTTTAGCCAACTTATGGGCTCCCTTCCTGCCCTAAACAGATCTGGACACTGTTAACTTCTCTGAATCTTCTCTTACCTTATTGGCTGTGTTTCAGAAATAGGTGGCATGAGTCAATCACAGAGGACCATTTTAAAACATTGTAAGCTACTTCCCTCAAGTGGAGGGAATAAAAATCATCCAGCTGTGTGTCACAGGCTCTGTGTGTACCTCAGGCAGGACGAAGATAATGGGAGATGGACACCTGCACGAGGTAGAACCTACCAACCTGTCTGAAAGGTGTTAGGAGAATACAAACACTGCCAGTGATAGCACAGAATAAACCTTCCCACTGCACAGACCTCAGGACACACGGGGGACACCCTTTGTGTCAGATCCCAAAGGGGCTGGTGCTCTGAGAGCCCAGCAAGTTCCCACATGGACAGCTCATCTCCATCCATGCCCAGGTTCTGGGAACACGCTGAATGCAAGCTGAGTGACAAGTGCTCCCACACAGCATTTCAGCACAAATGGAAGAGAATGCTTAGAAGCAGCTTGAGGGGTGAAAGACCTGAGCCCTGTGGAACAAAGCATTCCTGCCTCCCAGAGCAGGGGCTGCAGGCAGGATGGGATGGAGGGATCAGGCCCAGATGAGGGAGCTGGCAGGACTGGTGGTGGGAGCTGCACTCTCCCCCAGGCTCTGCCTCATCCCATGGTAGCTGTTGTCCTCAGAGAAGCCAAGGAAACACCAACAAAGGATCCCCATGTCACCGTGGTTCTACAGTTGTGGGGAAGGCAGCCCAGCTCCAGCCTCTTCCCTGTGCTGTGAGCAGGAGGATGTTTCATCTCCTGCAAATGGGAAGAGATAAGAGAGGTTTAGCACGAGGCAGGGTTTGTTTCTGATCAGTCCGACAAAGGGACACGCAACCCGTTTATTACTGGAAATTAATTGCGCCATCAATGCAGACGCCTGCAATTACTTCTGTTAAATATTATCTTTTATTAACTGTAAAATATATAATTAATAAACTTGCCCCCTCATTTTTGTTAAGTTTCACTGCTAAGACCTTATTACTGAAATAAATCTTCCCAGCAGCGCACAGTGACAGAACAGAGGAAGGTGCACGCCTCTAGCACAGGATAATTTCCGTATGGGAAGTGGAATTAGGAGGGAGGAATAATCACCTCTCTTCGTGGTTAGGACTGGAGAGACACCCCACTCTGCCACCAGTTGTTTCAGCTCATACTTTTTGGAAGCAGGCACAGAGAATCTGCCTTGGCTGGCAGGGATGGCTCGCCCTGAAAGCTGTCAGGCAGATGCACACTCGTCTTTCAAGCCTGGAGAAACAAAAAATAAATTCCCTTTTTTGATTTACGGTCCATTAAAGAAGTTTTCTGACTGTAAAGCTGCAGAGAAAGACCTCGGTGGTTAGGCTGGTTCCTTTAGAAGCCCTGTGTTGCTCCAGCTCTCAGTGCTGTGCTGGAGCTGCATGACTGATTTGTTTCCCACGTACATCAGAACTGTTTGGATTCAGGGAGGTTTGGGGATGGATCTTAAACCATCCCAATTAGAAACGCTTCAAAAACATTGCTGAAATTTGACTCCAAGCACAAAATTCCCCTTAGACTTTGTCTCCACTTGTGATCTTTACCTCAAGTTCGCTGATTGCCAGATTAATCAGGAGTAATTAAAATATTTCCAAGGGCTGTTCTGGGCAACACTTTTTGCTTTGCTGCAGGTGACAAATGTTTGTGGTTTGCCTGAGGCTGGTGTTCCCTCCTGCCTGAGCTGAGCATGCCAAACCCAGAGGAATGCCTGCTCCATCACCATGCTCCCTGCCTGGGGAAGGTGGCACAGGGACCAGGCACTGCTGGCACAAGGGAGGATGTACAAGCACAGAGCTCCAGCTCCTGGGTGTGGAAAGACATAAAGAGGCACACAGGAGGAGAAGGGCTGTGTGGCTTTTAAGGAAACCCTACGATTTCCCTGCTTTTGGAGGTACTTGGATGGCCCCCAGCAGAGCCCACAGGTTGCAGAGCCATTTGCCCACATCCTGGCAGTGTCAGTGCAGGTGAGGCTCAGAAACAGAACCACTGAGGCTGGGAAAGAGCTCTGTGATCACCAGGGCTCCACCCAGCACCACCACCACGGCCACCACTACACCATGTCCTCAGGTGCCATATGCACAGACTTTTTAAACACTTCCAGGGCTGATAGCTCCACCACTTTCCTCTTCCAATGTCAGACAACTCTTTCTGTAGAGAAATTTTTCCTAATACCTGGTCTAAACCTCTCCTGGCACAATTTTCCCTTCTAGGCCCTGGTTTGGTCCCATTTGGAGCTATTTCACAGCATCATTGAGGTTGGCAAAGCCCTCCAAGACAATCAAGTCCCACCTATCACTGATCCCCACCTTGTCACCAGCCCAGAGCACTGTGTGCCACATCCAGGCATTCCTTGGACACCTCCAGGGATGGGGACTCCAAACCTCCCTGGGCACCCATTCCATTGTCTGACCAACTTTTCCATGAAGAAATTCCTTCTGATGTCCAGCCTGAAGCTCCTCTGGCACAGCCTGAGGCCTTTTACTCTTCTCCTTAGCAGAAAAGGAGAAGGGTTGTCACCTTAACCTCTGTACTGAGGTTTTGGCAATGAGATGAACTTGGGGAGACAGAGGGTGTCAGTTCCTGGCCATCCACTACCACTTTGTCACCCCATTTTGCAGCTTTGGGCAGACTAAAAAGGGCTCTGTGGGCTGTGAGTGTTGGAAATGCACAACCCCTGACACAGAGCAGGTCCTGTCTCAATAAACCAGACTGGAGACCCTCACCCTGCTCCAGCCCTCAGTCTAAAGAAAGGACTCCGTTCTCCACTTCATTTAACTGCCACTTAAAAATGGTGTTGGACAAATGTTAAAACAGCCAGCCAATTTGATTACACAAAAATTTTAGAGTCAGCAAATTATCTAGTGAAATGATGCATATAGAAATGTTAATTCAACAGCAACTGAAACCTTCCACATCCCTTAACATCTAAAGATGATAATTCTACACAAAGAAAAGGGAGGGCTGAGCAGACTGTCCTTGCTGGAGGAATTACAGGAATATTCTAGCTCTCACCTACACTGTACCCTACATGCAGTGATATAAATAGCAGGGGCTAAGGGAGAGTTTAGAAGTGGGTTTGGGCTGGAAGCTCTGAAATCATATTATTTGCCCTGGGTTTGCTGAGGGAGAGGCTCCTGTATCAGCCCATTCCCACCATGTGCTTCTCTGCAGAATCTTTCTGTATAAAAGTCTAATTTTCCTGTTCCATACAAAGCATAAAGATACTTTACTGTGACACACACACTCCCCCACCCTGGGGAGTGAGGACCCTTTGTGCCCACCCCCAGGCATTTCATTGCTCAGGATCTCTGCTGGGTCAGAGCAGGAACACTGGAGAGGGAGAATGGAAGAGTTAAAGCAACTTAACTCTCTGGCTCTCTGGCTGCAGAAGGGGAGGGAGCAGGGAGGCAAAGCATCTGGCTTCCCTGTTCCCTAACAGCCTGGCGGGAAGGCTGCTGTCAATTCCGCCTTCTGCCTTGTTGGAAGAAAGTAGAAGTGACAAGAGGCCCTCCAGGCAGGCAGCCAGGAACCAGAAATTCAATTGTGCTACCTCCTGAAACTGGACCTTTTTTTTTGGAGACCCTTTCCCTGAAATTGTTTTGACTTAAAAAAAAAGGACTGTCATCGCGGTTCGGGGCCAATTCATCAGCCCCGGTCTCCTGGCTCCCCTCGCCTCCGTGGAAGCAGATTTGCACAAAAGGATTTCCATTTTCTGGGCTGCTCTACAAGCAGCCTCACCCACAATAAATACACAGACACATAAATATGCACACACACATACACACACACACAAACAGTGTTATTTATAGGTACAGACAGACGCAGGCCCGGGTGTGTTCCCTCGCTGTGTAACGCGAGGGCTGCGAGCGCCACGGCAGCTGAATTTACTCCACACTCACAGCTTTAGGAAGCAGAGTGTGGGCCATACGGTCTGTCCCAGGGGCTTAGACCAACTGGTTATTGGCTGGTGCTGTTGTTCCTCTAACAAGCCCCTGGATATATGGCAGGGGCTGCAGAGCAATGCAGCTGGAGGAGCCTCCTCTCCCTGTCAGCAGCAATCTGTCACCGCGCGCTCGCACCCGCCCCACGCAGCACAAAAGCTGCACGGCAGTGTCAGCACAAAGGTCAGGCTGCAGGTAGGCTGTGAGAGGGGGTTCTTCATTTCTGGGAGCGTGCAGCCAGCTTGAGGCACCGTCTGGATGCTGCAGCAGGAATTTCAGCCTCACAGATGCCTGGCTATAATTTAAAACGAGGCAGCATTTCCATTACAAACCCCATTTTTCCCTGTGGATTTATACCTCAGCTATTCGGCTCCACTTTGGGGTGGACCTTCTTCACATTTTTTCCTGCACAACATTTAAATCCAGCTCAGCCTCTGCTGGTTGTGAGATGGAGAAGGAAATTACGTATGCACACAAACACTCACGAGCACACACAAAAAGCTTACACAAACATATGCCCGCAGAGAGATCTGTCACAAAAAACCAGACCAGCCAATGCAAATAAGCTCAATTTTAAGAGTTAATTAATTTGACTTGATTATTCTAAATTATTAACAAGTTCCAGCAACCTTAGAATGCAATAACCACACTCGAGCTTTCATCTAGGTTAAATGGAAACAGATAACTTACACTGATAGAGATGATATCAGTATAAATCTGTGACAGCAAAGTTGGAGGCACAAACCTGACCCACTCAGAGCCCCTCTCCTTGCAGCAGTGTGTTAACAACTCCTGGAAGCTTCCCCTCCCCTGAAATATCCCAGTGCAGTGAATCACCCCTGAGAGAGGCAGAACCCCCGTTTCCCTGGCTGCCAGGTGAAGCCTGACCTGCGCAGCACTCCTGTCTGTTTATGACTTCTCTGCCTCAGAAAACCCATTTTGTTGGTTTTTTTTTTTTTTAACTCTCTATCGATTCTACTTTGATGTAGTCCAATAAAGCACGTTGACAGAAGCAATTTATGTTGGCCAGTGCCTCCAGTTCCAAGAAAGCCTTCCTGGCATACGAAGTGGGGTTAAACACCTGGCAAGTGCTAGACAGGTTGTCCAGTTATCCCAGATTATATCCCAGGTTCACTCAATCCAAGCCCAGGCCTGAGATAAGGAATGAGCTCCTATTTCTCCCACTCCCAAGCAGAAATAGGTATGAGTCTCTCTGTGATCACTTCCTCGCACCACACAGAAACATAAGGAAATGTGACAAGGATTTTCTCAATCTTAAAAGGAAAAAGCTCTAAGTGGCCACTAGAAGGAGATGAGCATTTCCTCACCTCTGGTGGCACAGAAACAAATCCTGGTGCACCAGAGCTGGCACTGGTATCAGCAGGCCTCAAGCCCCTGGAAACTGTAAGATGTTCCTATTTACATTTCTGCACAGGTGTGCAAATGCAAATTGTTCCAGTGCCACAGAGATCTCGATGAGGCAGTGAGGAATACCATGGATTTATTCTATCAGCAGGAGACATTGCTGGTATCCACATGATATGCTGTATTCCCTCTTCCTTTCCTAGTTTCTCACCCAGGCCTTGCTCCTGAGGCTGGGGAAGCACTGCCCAAGAGCATCACTCAGGGAAGACATTTAGTAGATGTTTAGGTGGCTCCTAAGTGCAACCTAACAGTTTCCTTGCCTCCTGCTAAGAGGGCAGAGGAGCAGAGCTGAGAGCTGCAGGGATGGGAAAACTCAGCTCCATTTAGCCACAGGGCAGTTTAAAGTGCCTGCTGCATTTTTCATCTAAGTACAGCAAATCCCCTCACTAAGCACCAGCTCAGGTGGCCATAACTCCTGGAATGCTAAGTGGGGAGTAGGTATTGGACAGACTGTGCATCAGGCAGGGCAGGGAGCAGCTGGAGAGGGACTCTGTCCTTGCAGGGAGGAGATGCCACCTGTCAGCAGCACCCGCCGCTCCGGAGGCATCCGACCCTGCTGGATTCTCATCCATCCAAAGCTTCCTGCAGTCACCATGGCATGGATTGGGTTTCACTCCTCACCAGCTGGAGCTCCAGGAAAGGGGAGTCTCTCTCCAGAGATGAGGATGGGTGGGGGGAAAAAGAGAGGCTGCAATCGTGACATAGCAGAGATGGCTGCTGGGCACTTCCTGTGCCAACGGGACACTTGGGTGCTGAAAATGCAGCTCAGGACTAACAGAAGGAAAAGAACACAAAGAAAATGTGGCCTTAAAACCCACCTGGACCTGCTGCCTCTGTTCCAGGCTCCTGGGGAGCCCCTGCTCATGAGGCTATGAGCACCTAACTTAGGGCTCTTTATTTATCAGAGGAAAAGCTGCAGAGCCTCCTGTCTCCTCACAGAGAGCCCTGTCCAGCACCAACAGGAGGTTTCCTCATCCATCCACCCATCCATCTATCCATCCATCCATCCATCCATCCATCCATCCATCCATCCACCCACCCACCCTGAGCTCCACAGGCAGCTGGCAGTGCCCAGGCTGAGGGGATGGCTGAGTGTGGCAGCCAGGCTGGAGCACAGGCAGACAGGAGCAGGGAGAGGAGCTGCAGCAGCCCTGGGTGAGCTGTGATGGACACAGGGCTCTGCACTGTGACCCCCCAGCGTGTGGCTGCTCCAGGATCCCCCACAGCTCCCATCTGGCAGCTCTGAGTGCTCAGGACTCAGCCAGGGCTGTCAGGACAAACACGTGGTGCTCGCTGCCATCCCAGCCAGGGGTTGTGAAGCTGTCACTCACTCAGGCTGTCCCCAGACAGGGCCAGCAGGCCTGGGAGCACCTCCTGCTCTGACCTGATTGTCATTTTTGGATGTTTTTACTGAGAGGCAGGTTTGGAGTTTTGGGAGCTGCTGAGGAGAATGAGGCCAAATTCCCAGCCTTTCTGCCTCCCCACTTCTGCCCTGCTTTCTCTTTTCTGGAAAGTTTTCCCATGCTAAGTATAGCTCCTAACAGGTGCATGACCAGAGGGGACTGTCAGGGACGCAGCTGTCCCCACAGAGGCCTGGATCCGTCTCCATCTGTCTCACTGGAGCTGCCCAGGCTGCCTGGCCCAGCTCTTTGGACACAGGATGGGGGAGCATCAGGGATGCAGGCAGGAAATACACGTACACACACACGCGGAGGGAGGAGGATTGTGCCAGGGAATGCCACAAACAAAGCCTCTGACATCAAACTAATGCATCCTTTGAGGTTTTAAAGACCCCTTGGCACACACAGGCAGGCTGCCAGCTAACTCATCTCTCTTCCTTGCTATGCTGCCAGCCTGATGCCAAGGTCAAGCTTTAAAGGAAAGCTGGCTGCTCTCTAATCCCCTGTGCCTCATTTGGGGATGCCACAAAACTCGTAAGCATCAGTGACAGAAAATATTTGACTGGGGCCGAGGCCAGTGTGATGCCTGAAGTGGTTCCCTTGCCCAGGCAGCTGCCAGCCCTGGCTCCCATCCTGCCAGCCCCACACCAGCCCTGGGGCTGCAGGTGATGTAAGGCACGGGGAGCTGGGATCCCTGTAACACCCCAGAGTGCACAGTGGACATCAGGAGTCACCTCTACACACACAGTGGGGACCAGGTGTCCCAAGTTTGTAGGGGACAGGTGCTGGACTGACCCTCCTGAGCACTGAGTTGGCTCATCACTGTGTAAGGGATGTGAAAATATGAGCAACAGGGATAAGAGACAACCCTGCTCACAAAATGAAGGTGCTTCCTACCCCTAAGGAGTCCTGGAGTAATTCCAGGCTGAGAGGGGCATGAGGAAATGAGCATTTTGCAAGAGCCCACCAGATGTTGCAGCAGGAACAGCTGATGTGGTTCACAAATCTGGGTCCTGGGATGTGTGCTGTGTTAACAGCTTGGCTTAATGGGAGGGTGATGAAAGCCATGTGCAGGGAATGGATGGCACGGTGACATCAGCACCACTGGCAGAACAAAGGAGGAGGTTTCTGCAGTCACACTGGCCCACTGCAGAACATGCTCCAGGCTGTGCTTTGGCCACAGAGTCCCACGTCTGAATTTGGGGAACCCAGAGCCCAAGTCCCTTCTCAAGCTGCAGGAAACTGAGCCACAGCCAACCCTCAAAACTCTGCCTGGGGCTCAGAGGAGAAGTGGGAGGGGCTGGGTGAGATGGATGTGTATAAATCCTTGGCAGAGGGAAAATCCATTCTCTTCTTTAAGTCTCTGTTCAAATGGATTTTAAAATGAAACCACACTGCTGGTAGCAATGCAGTCACACCCTCCCAAAGGAAGAACCCTGTATCCTGGGACCTGGTGTGACTTTCCTTCACCCTTTCACACCAACTCTTTTCAGGCAGAAGTGCTGACTGAAGCTCTCTGGGTCTCCAAAGACCTTTCCATCAGCTCGGTGCTGCTGGGGCTGCCAGGCTGAGTTATCACAGGTCCTGCCCTCCCCTGCCATTAATACCTGCTCACCAAGGGAGCCCTGGCCAGCCCAGGCAGAGAAGGGCAACCCTGAGCTGCAGGAGTCTCCCACAGTAAAGAAGGAGGCATCAAAGGAAAAAAAGAGGAAAATAAATATACCCCAGGCATCTGTGGATAGTCTTAATGCAGCTCAGACAGCTCCAGGAAGGGAATGAATTACTGGGAGTCACGAACTCTCCAGCTCACATTCCCCAAGGAGCTCCAGCCCCACCTCATGCCCAGCCCTGTCCCACAGCTCTGTGTCCCACGGTCTGGGGTCTCCTTCTGTCCCAATCCAACCCTTTCCTGCTGGGCAGAGGGTCACACTCCTGTCCTGCTGTCACCTACGTGACTGTGCCAGATAACACCTGTAAATCATCTTTGCACCAAAGCCCAGAGTAAACCAAGACAGAAGCAACCCCCAGCACTTCATCAGCACAGCTGGAACATCTGCAGCGTTACCCAATCCCCTGCCTGGCCAGACATGGGACTGAGAAAGGATTTTCTGCAGAAAAACCCAGGACATGGTAGAATTCTCTTTGCTTTTGGTTTTAGTCTCAGACCTCAAGTGCCTTGGCCCCAGGACTCGTGCCAGCACCCCAGGAATGGGCACAGTCACCCCTGAACACTCCAGAACAGAACAGGATCAGTGACCAAACATGGGAGCAGGGCTTTGTCCCTGGCCTGGGACACTCAGCACCACAAACCCAACTCAGGGGTCTCAGCAGCTGTGGTCAAACCTCCTGCCTGCACTTTATCATCCAAACAACAGTCTAGGGCAGGGGAGTCTGATGTGCTCCATGGATTAGAGCTGGTGAATTAAGAACCCATAAAGATATTATCCAGGATCAGCCTTGGGAGCCCCAAAACACCCAGAGCCACCACTTTACTACAAAGCCTGTTTCTGAAAACAGAGTGTTCTTCAGTCCCCAGCTCGTAGGGCCGTGTGTCTGCATGCAAAATTCCACTTTTGTTATTGCAAAAATGGCATTCTGGGCTCCCACAGCTGAAGAGTCTGAGAATGTGGCTGAAGGATTAAACCCCTCCTCCCCAGACCTACAGTAAATAAAGAGAGTTAAAGCAGTTCTGCAAACTAGAAGGATTTGAAGCCAATTTTGTGACTGTATCAGGCAGTTCTGGCACTCTTTGTACTTGGGAGAAGCAGGGCAGAATAAAGGGGGATTGATGAGAGGGCTGGGATGGCTCCCTCCAATGTGGAGATTTCTGGAGGTGGAAGGGCTGGCAAAGAGGAGGCAGAGGGAACAGGAGCAGACATTTGAGAGACGTTTGCAAATGGATTTCTGAGCTAAAATTTCCCCTCAGTCTCACCTGCACATCTCTGCAAACATACCTGGCCTGTGCACTGCAGGTTGAGGACAATTTAACCCGGAGTCTGAACAATGGGATTAAGCAGAAAAATGGTTGCAGATAGCTACGATTGCTGTTGGAGAGTGATGGTTTCCCTGAGCCACCTCGTGTGAGTGTCAGTGCCTTTGTGAGATTTAATGGTCCAGTTATCCCAGGGGTGTCACCTCCTCCCCGCTGTGCCTGCCTGGACCTGTCCTCCTGCCTCCATTCCCCCGTCCTGTTCTGCCAGCAGCCAGACACACCTTTGTGCTCCTTCCTGGGCCATCCTCGATTTAACTTCTCCCATGCCGAGGGATGGGGGCTGGGGATGACTTTGGGATGGGTATCTGACCCTAAAGGTGGCTGTCTGGGAGCTGGTCTTCTTCCATGGGTGAAAATCTATGGTTTTTACTTAATTAGTGAAAATCTAATGAAAAAATTCTCATTGAAATCATGTCAAGCTCTCCTCCCAAACATCACAGTGAGGCACCATCCTGCTCTCCAGCAGCTCCAGGCCACAGGGAGAGTTAATCACACAATCCCACAGTGGTTGGGTTGGAAAGGACCTTAGAGCTCATCCTATTCCACCCCTGCCAGGGACAGGGAGACCTTCCACTAGATCAGTTTGCTCCAAGCCCCATCCAACTTGGCCTTGGACACTTTTAAATTAATTCCAGAGTTCCAGAAGGGGCAGGCACTGACATGGGGAAGGGGCAAAGCTCCTTTTCTGCTCTCCTAAGAGCAGCCCTGCAGCAGGTCACCCATGACCATCAGCTCCTCACCAGGATATCAAAACAGCACTGCAACAACCAGAATTAGAGAGTTTCACCACAGGGTTGGACATTTATGTGCACAAGAACAGCATCTGCAGGGACTCCAGCTCCAGTGACAATCAGAGCAGCTCCTGCCTCTCCTGCTCTGGGGTAGGAGCTGCTGCCAGCTGGGGTCAGGGGGGAATCTCCCCTCACAGGGAAGTGCTGCACAATTATGGGCATTATGGGATTTTTATGCCTTCCTTTAAGGCATGGCTTCTGCCAGAGATAGGATACAGGGCTGGAGGTTCTATTGGTCTGTTCAGCTCAAACAGTTTTTATGTCCTAATACAAAATGAATGGTTCTTCTCTCACTGAGACTCCATGAGGCAAAGCTGCCTGCTCTGGGTATTCCAACTGGCAAAGCAAAAGTGGGGCTGAAAACTCATTCCTTCCCAATGCTCCTGATGGAACACATCCCTCAGCTCCCACCCAGGCTCACTGACTCACCTACACCAGCACAGTCCCCCCAAACGCTCTGGAGCAGTGCTGGACCCTAATATGCTGCAGTTCAGAGTTCCCGTGCTCGAGGGGTCCCTCAGCTTCCCCTGTCAGGGATGCACAAATCCCTGCAGCACCAGCTGCAATGCAGGTGGGTTTGCAGCACTGTAAACCTGACTGTGCCACCTCCTCAGCAGCCTCTCCTGCTGACTAAAGGGCTGCCTGTCAGGTTAGGCAGGAACAGCTGTCTCAAAAACTGTATTTCAGGATTCACACAGAGGTTCCCTCTGATTGTATGGAACAACACCTCATTCATCATTCAGAGAGCCAGACAGAGCCACTCATCTTCACTGGATGATACCTTTTATCTACCAACACCTAGAGTGACTCACAACCAGCCTGTGAACCTGTCAGGATCTTTTTACCACGCCAGGGGCAAGTTTTCCTGGCTCGCATCCAGTGTGGTGCTGGAGGCTGGAAGAATTCCTTGCTCCCATGAGGACTTTTTCAGGATTTTTCTGAGCAGACACTGTGCTCCTGGTGACTGGAGCAGGCTGTTTTTGTGGAGCTGATTATTTTGGTATCCCAGTGGAAGCCAAACTGTGCAATTGCCATGTGTGTGTGGCTGCCCTGTGGCTTGCCCTGAGGGAATCCATGGCACTGCTGGGAATTCTGACCCCAGAGTCCTGACTCAGGAGTTCTGAAAAACCACAGGCCCTGCTGCTTCCAGGCCCATCTTTGTGCTCCTGTGTCTCAGCTGGGGCCAGCACAGGGGTGGAAAAGGCAGGGTTTGAACTGCTGGCCCCACAACAAGGAGAGATGTGAGCACAGTCATCTCCCACACTGCAGCTCCAGAAGCTTCTTCCCTTTGGCTTTGGGTCCAGCTGTGAAACTGCAACAACTTCCACCATCCTGGTCTTCCTCCTTCCACCTGATCCTCTCCAACATCATTGAAGGCTGCCACAGAGCTCCTCTGCCTCCTCCAAGCCACTGCCATAAAGTGAATAATTGTGCACTGTTACTTATGGAGGAGCTTTCACACACAGACCTTAATTCACTGGGAAAGAGGACTAAAATATCAGGCCCTGACTCTGAAATAGGGAATTTCTCTTGGTGGCCCTTAGAGCTCAGTGACAAACTGACCACACAGAACAGTGAGGCAGAGGAGCAGAGCCCCTGAGCCCATCCTGTGACACCAAACACTCCTGCTGTGCCCTGCTCTGATCACAGCACCATGCTGAGCCCTTCCTTCACCCCCCAGCTCTGTCTGTCCAGAGGAACAACGTCCTAATTCCTAGGGAGATGCTGACAAAATCATAAAGATGTAATGACATTGTCTGGGCTGACATGCTGATCAATGCCTTTCATGCAAAGTTATGCTTTCTGCAACTAATAAATATTGATCCCTTTTTTGTTCCTGTGCAGCACTGCAATAAAGAGTGACTTAAATGTCTGCCAGCTCTGAGCTTCTGCCATTGTTTTCCAGCCCCCAGCTCCCTGGCAGCCTCCCTCTACACTTCCTACTGACACTGGTGCCAGTGCCTGATCCCAGGGAGGGCACAGCACCTCCATGAACATCCACCTCCCTCTGTCCTTCTGTCCTTTGAATGGTCCTTGTGTTACAGGGGCTCATGGGAAGCACTGGAAAATAAATGGAATTGGAGGGAGTGCTGGAGAAGGGGAGCAGGGTCATGGCCTGAGTACATTTAGGATAATAAACAGGAGGAACCAGGCCAAGTGCAGAACAAATAGAAACATTTACAACTGCTTGGCAGGGGAATGGTGTAAGTGCTAATGGGCTTGGTTCAGACTCCTTAAATCAAAGCTCTGGGCTGGGCAGCCAGTGCCTGCTGACAAACTTTGCTGGACACAGGGACCCATTGAGCCCTGAGGAAAGGCTGGGCTCCACTGGCAGCAAGTCCTGCTCTATTTGCTCCTCTTTTGGAGAGGGGTCCGGCAGGATCTGCCCTTCACACCCACTTGGCTCCCTCAGCTCCACACCACAGTGAGGGCTCCGGCTGCTCCTGTCTGAACTCACCATCCCAGAGTGATGGGATGGTCCCCTCTGGTTGGGTTCTGGGACCCTCTTTCCTCCAGGTCTCACTCCACTCCTCTCACTCTCCCAGCTCCCCACCCCCAGCTGGAAGAGGAGCCTTTCCCAGTCCCCCAGGAGTGCAGGGAAGGAGCTGCAGCAGAGTGCACAAGGTGCACACTCAGAGCAGGGGCTGCAAATGGATTGATGATGACAGGCAGAGGCCTGGCTTCAGTCACTGCTGCCTGGCAGCCAGGCACTGATTGGATTTGTGCTCTACACAGATTTTGGGAGCACACTGCCTTCCTTTGCTGAAGGGATTCAGACCCAGCACGAGCAGAGCTCAGCTGCAACAGTGAACCACAAAGCAGGAAGGGCCAAAGGTCCACAGTGTCCTGTGCAGCCTCAGTGAAATGTGTCCTCCTCCCTTCCCCACACAGACAGCAGAGTGCTGAGAAGGCTTTTAAGGCAAAAAAACCTACAGATAAATACACTGCCTTTGGATTACAGAGCTTAAAATATGATGGCATCTCCCCCAGACTGTGAATGGGTTCCCTGAAGAGCTCCTTCAGTTCTGAGACCCTCCCTTCCCCACTCCCCTCCCAGGAGAATTGGAGAGGCAAAGGGCTGCTGTTCCAGCAGATTTGCAGGAGTGGGAGTTGAAGAATCAATGAAGCTCTGAAAGCCAGTGGGGAAAGTCATTCTGCACCTTCCTGACACCAGGAATAAATGATTCAGCGGGAAAGGGAAAAAAAAATCCAACAACCCTCAAATGAGGCTGGAATTACCCTCTGGAGAGATATTTCATCTTGAGGAATTGTGTTTGCTGCAGTGTTCATCTTACTGAGCCACAGCAAGGCTTTAATATCCAGCAAAAGGTCAAACCTAAATGGGAATTGCCGGAGCCTGCTGGAGCTCCTGACTGCACACGAGCTCCCAACCCTCACACGGAGTGGCTACACCCAGCCTGGGGCCTGAAAGAGGGAATGGGGATGAGCTGGACCTTGTAAGGATCTCTCCCTTCCCAGTGGGATCCAGACACAGCTCAGCCCTGCACTCACTCCTTTGGGATGGGGACAAAGGGGACAGACCTGCCTGCCTGGGTGTCTTGAGCAGGGGGAGTTTGGAGAGGATGCCGGGAGCTTCCAGATGTTTCCACCCAAGGGATCTGACTGATGGTCAAGGAAGGTGGGATTTCAAGGCACCTGGTGGCTGCATCAATGCTTGAGACACTGCCAGTGCCCTCTGAGTGCAGCACAGTCTGCAGGGCTGTGGGAGCTCTCTCCTCATGCCCATCAGCTCCCCATGAATAGACAATTCTTCCCATTTTCCTCACTTCTGCTTTGGCACTGCTGCTGTTTCCCTCCACCACACATCTGCTTAGCCTCTCCTTGGTAATTTGTGCTCTTCTTCCTTCCCTCAGACTCAGCTCTGCCCTCTGTGAGTCTGGTGTCACTATCCCAGGCTGTAGCAGAGCTCCAGGGATAAATCAGGCAGACAGGAGGTGAAGGCAGAGGTTCCCAGGGAGTTTCCTGTCTCCTCTGCACTGTGAGTGTCCAAGAAAAGAAAGGAGGGAACTGAGCCCTTCCTGAAACATCCACCATCCCCCAAGAGGGCACAATGCTGTCAGTGAGCTGAGCTGAGCAGAGGGGGGGTTTACCTAAAGCAGAGCTGAAAATCTGCTTGAGCTTTGAGATTGATAGCAAAACTGGTCCCTGACTAAATCCAGACCCTGCAAGGAAACAGATTTGGGAACTATCAACAACCCTGACAGCCCCAAACCTCCCAGTGGCCACCTCAGCCATCCCACACCACGTGGAGACCTCCTGCTTTCCCGTTCAGGACCACATCAACCTCTACCAGTGCATCCTCATCCTGCCCAGCAAGTCCAGTGTCCTTTCAGCTCTTCCTGATGAACAAGGTGCCATCTATGATGGGCAACATGTGCAATGTGGAGGAACATCCACTGGGGAAGGATGAAACTACCACTCTCCCTTCCATTTGTGACTCAAGCCAGACTTCTCTATGTACAGAGAGATTAAATTTCTCTAAGGTTAACGCAAGATAATTTTTTGTTCAAATATTTACAGTTAGAGCTCACCAGAAAAATCAACAGGACTGTGCTGGACAACACTCAACTATCCACATCCCCCAAAGGCAAGGAGGGTTTTTATGTGGTATTTAAAGCATCCTGAGAAGCCATCCAGAATGAAGCCCTCACTATTGCTCCTGGGCCAGGCTGGGTCTGTGCCATACATCCATCCCTCTGAGGGAAGCAGGAAAAACTTGCTGGCCTTTTCTTGCTAATAATGTGCCCCCATGGACACAGCCAGAGCAGGTCACCAGCTCCCCTCATGGTCACACAAACACAGGAGGTAGAGACCCAGAAGTGCATCCAGCAGCCACATTCTTGGGAAGCCCCTGCTGTGGAAAACAGGGTCAGATTGCTTCTCTGGCTTTGTGGGGCTGTTTGTGTCTCCTGGATGCAAAGAGTTCCCTGGCAACAAACCCGAGCTGTCATTTGGACATCTTGCCCTTTCTGTCCAGGATGTTTAAATTCAAGCCTCAAACTCGTGGTTGGCAGGGAACGGGGGGCAAACAAAGAGCCAAACAATCTGCTGTCAGCTCCTGCCTGCCTGGCCTGCAGCAGTGATCCCTCCTGCCCACGGGGAATGCTGGAGCACACAGGCACTGGCTCCAGGGCCTGCCACAGATTGAAGCTGCTCAGACTTACAAGACTGAATGTTGAAAAAACAGCAGACAATAAGTGTACTGAAACATTTGGGCTTTGCTCCCTCCCCTACAGGGCCTGTTGTTTCATGAGCAGAGGGAGGACTGAACTCACCCACAGCTGCACTAAACATCTGGGGCTTGAGGAACATTCCCTGACTGCTTCTGAACCTTTGTTTGCTACTTCCCCAAGCCCTGACCCTCTTTTTGACACGTCAGCCTCTTCCTGAGGCTCCCCTCATCCCTCCTGAGGCTGCTCCTGTCTGCTGTGTGTGCACCTGAGGTTTAATGGTTTTCTGGGAGGGAAGTTTGACAGAGCTGCTGTGTCAGGTGCAGGAGCTCAGGTGGAAATTGCCCTCTCCCTCCTCTGCTCCTTTCCAAGGGTTAAGAGGGAAGGTGAGCCTGAAGAGCTCTGAAGGGAGCACAGACATCCTTAGATGTTACTCCCACAGAGTTGATTTAACAGCCTCCCTTTCCTAGGTGGACAATCAGCTTTCCAAGGGAGGCAACGACTTTCTGAGGCTTTTCTAATAGGCAGTGCTTTTCTGGGATGAAGCTCCTGCCTTTGGAAGTGTCTGATCTCTCCCAGTGCCCTGGGGCTTTCTGCTCACTCTGCTCTCCCATGCAACCACATCCTGCAGAGGCATCCCATGCCAGCTTCTCTCTCTGCTGGATGCAGAAACATTTCCCTGCAGGCACAGAGTTTGTGTATGGTCCCTTCAATCCAGCAGGCTCACAGGAAATGCAGGAGTGCACACAACTCCTTCATCTTGGTTGTCACCACTGTCCCCTCTAACCAGGCAAGCCCCAGCCCTAGAGCTGGCAGGTCAGCCCTCCCTGTGCTGCTGAATTAGGGCACACAGAGGCCAGGGGAATGCAGACAATATCCTAAACAAATCTGCTGTTTACAGAGTCCCCTGTAAACTGTTTACATTGCTGGGGAGAAAGCATGGAGGAACAGCAGCTGGGAAGAGCTCCACTCCTGTTTGCTCCACTGCTGTTGGGAGGGAGTGGAGCTGATGCACATCAGGGAAAGGGTGCAAAGGCATGAGGGAAAAGAAGAGGCAGCAAAACCCCAGCACCACCCACTCCCCCAGGCTGTCAGGAGCTCTGGCTACCTCAGCATTGCCTCCCAGAGCACACTCTGAGCAAGGTGGTCTGTCCCTGGGCTGCAAGGTGACAGGGGACAGGCAGCCTCAGGCTCTGAGCAGTGCCTGTGCTGCTGAGGCTGAGCTGTTCCCTGCGGCCAGAGGAGCCCTGGAACTCACTTGGAGCCTCTTGGCTCTTGGGTTGTGTGAAGAGCCTTGTGACTCTCATCCCTCAGAAATGTGGTGTGTGGTGCCTCCTACTCATGGTTAAGCACGGGGCCTCAGGAATACCAGCAAGAACATTTCCAAGTGCTGGCATAAAATAAAAGAGTGTGCCTCTAATGTGCCTGTTTCCTGTCCAGGGAAAGTTCTTTGAAGTGCCTGTGCCCAGGGCAGTGCTGAGCATTACCTATGGCCCAGCTGACCAGCACAACACAGGCTGGTGACACAGTGTGACTGCCCGAGCCCTGGGGGTGCCACAGGCCAGGAAAGGCTCTGGGAGTAAAGAGTTAAAGAGAAGAGTGAAGCCTCAAACACCCTGGATCAGTCCCCTTCACGCTGGAAGGTTGGTTTTGTTACTTGAGCAGGACGTGAGAAAACACAGCCTCCACTCAGGAAGGTGATAAGTGCTGTGAGCCCAGAAATAGTCCCAGAGGGGCAGGGGAATGGGCAGCCAGCTGGAGCAGCAAGGACAGGGAAAACATCCTCCCTACACATGAGATGGCAAACCCTGACCTGCTGGTTGGAAAGGAATACAGGGACAATGACTAAAAAAACAAAAAAGGAAGTGGGCAAACTCAGGCTGTCCAGGGAGGCTGTGGCCGCCCCATGCCTGGAAGTGTTCAAGGCCAGGTTGGAGGAGGCTTGGATAAACCTGGGATAGTGGAAGGTGTCCCTGCCCATGGCAGTGGAATGAGATTTTTAAGGTCCTTTCCAACCAAAAACAGTCTGTGGTTCTATAAATACAGGTACAATGATTTTTAAATAAAGGAAATGGTCAAACTCAGCCATTTGGTGTGAGGGTTGGGCAGGGACACCGCAGTGCTCCATCAGCAAGGGGTAAGGGATGTTCACCCACATTTACTCTCAAACGCAGAACAACTCTGCTCTCAGCATCTTCAGCCTCAACTCAGTTGCTCTTCTAGGGCCCAGTTGTGTCCCTTACCTGACCAGGAAGAGGATGGAGGGGTCTCCCAGCAAAGCCAAACATCTCAGCCAGGCGGAATGTCAGCGGCATCTGCAGGACCATCCATGGACTGAGCTAAAAGAAAAACTACAGAGGAAAAAAATACCCAAACTTTCTCAGGCCAAGCCATTACAAAAGACCATCAGGTTTCTTTGATGAAGTAAAAACCACTCAAATCCAAAAACATTTTCACAGCCAAACAAAAAAAAAAAAATTGTTTGGTTTTGGTTTCAGAAGCTTTTGTGCAGCTCTAAAAACAGCCAGCTACATTTCTGAATGGAATGGCTCCTCAAAATGAAAACTTGAGCAATTTTGTTTTAAACTAAATCAGAAAGGAGTGGAGCTGTAATCCCACAGGAGTGCTGAGTGTGTTTCCTTGGCTCAAAATGACTTGCTGAATTTGCCCTGAATTTTGTGGATATTTTTGCTTGAGCCCACATGGCTCAGGCACGGTGACAAAGATTCCTTTCAGAGGAGCAGTGACCTGCAGGGATACCCCAGAGCTCCCTAAGCCTTGAGAAACCCCCTATGGAGGTGGGCAGGCACAGTTAGGAATAGGTTTTAGGGCTTTTTGGTGAGTCAGCAGCCTTTCTCACTCCTATTTTAATTGTTGGTTCTGAGGGTCACTTCTCTTCATAAAACCAGCACAGCCAGGGCAAAGAGATTCCTTCATGCAACATCTCCAGTGTGAGCACCTTCCCCAAAAACCCCACAGGCAAAGGCAGAGGGACAGCACAGCAAATCCATCTGTCATAAATTCCCTTGTGGCTGGTGTGACAGGCTGGTCAGCACCTGTGTCCTGCTAATGGCAAAGGGATCATCTTTCCCCTTCTTCTTCCCAGGGGTTTCATCACTACAAACCTTTACAACACAGACAAAATAGGCAGGAATTAACCCACACATTTTCTCAGCATGAAGCTCCAGACCCACATGGCCCAAAATCATCTGCTGGAATGCTGTCCCAGCCCTGGAGCAGCCCTGCACCCTCAGCCTCCTCCTGAGCCCTCCAGGAGCATCCCCATCCCTCCTTGTGGATTTAGAGAGTGGCTGGGATATGGCCTGTGCCCCTGGGAGCTGTGAGAAGGGGAAAAGTGGAGCTGGGAGGCAGCAGTGGCCTGGTTTGGGGTGAGGATCTGTGCTCCCCATGCTTTCCCAAGGTCAGGAAGCAGTGGGAGCTGCCCTCCACCCCTGCATCTCCTCACTGTCAGAGTCCAGGGCATCCCTCTGGGCACCCTGGATGGTCACAGACCTCAGCAGAGGGGTCTGGGACCCGAGAAAGAGGGTTTGAAACCTGGCCAGGGGGGTCTGGGGTCTGTGCAGGGGGGTTTGAGACCCTGGCACAGAGCCCAGGAGGACACAGGCTTTGATTTCAGTCCACGAGAAAAACTTCCAACACAGAGAGGAATTACAAGTCACAAATGTGTAACAGACAGCAGTGTAGTTTATCAATGGGTGGACAGTTTTGTAGTTTTGGCGTTTTAGAATGGAGGTGCAGGGGAACAGGAGGATTTAGGGTGGTACCCCGGGTTGTTCTCCTTCTCCCTTGGCACCCATTTTCTGCAGTGACGTGGGCACAAGGGAGTTTGAGGGGATTGGGTCAAAGTAGAGGTGACCCTTCTACAGCCACTGGGCATTGGTATGAAATGGTAAATAATAGACACATAATTATCTGTATAAGAGGTAAAGACGTCCCATCACGGGGGGAGTCACATCATGTCTGAGCTGCTGTGAACACCTTGGCCAGCACAGAGGTAAGCACAGCACAGGTAAGATAAGAATTAATAAACACCCGAGAAACCAGGAAAAAACAAGACCTTGAGACTCCAATTCATCCTCGTGCCAAGCACAGACTCAGAGCCTTCAGAGGGCAAAAAAGACTCTCCTGAACCACCACCTGAATCTCGGGTCAGAGAGAAACCAAGGCCAAGACTCACCCCTGTCCCTAAACAACCCTCCCCTCTGGCAGGCTGAGGGCCCTTCCATGCATGGAAATATTCAGGAATTCTTGCAATTGCTACCCTGTCACCCCCAAGATGGCTCTGCTGTGTGGGGGAGTGTCACAGGGCAGCAATTAGGGGGCAAAGACAGACTGCCAGGGGAGGCACTGAGGTCACACCTGGGCTGCTGCAGAGCTGTGCTGGGGGAAAGCCCTGACCCAGCTCCAGAGGGAATGGCAGCTCCTAAGTCAAAGCCAAGTAATAAGATGGTCCTGTAGGGGGAAAGATTAATCATTATTGGCAGCAAAGAATGTGCAAGTCTAACAAAAGCTAAAGGGTTTTTTATTACAGTCCAACTGCAGCTGGGAAGACAATGTTAGCTAAGAATCATTAAATCTGTTGCAAGAATAAATTTTCTTTGATCCAAACCATAAAATGGGAATGAAATCCTCTTAAGCCAGCAACAGCTCCTAATGGAACAGACATTATAATTTTTTTTTTGCAAACCAATAAGAAAAAATAAAAAAGGGTTAGATTATTAAGTGAATAGATTAGGCTCCCAAATGGTAAATATTTACTCAAGCAAAACCTGCCTAATTTAATACCTGTCTCAATTAATTTTTCAGCTTGGGATTATAATTGAAGGGAATAAGGGCATTTTCTGGCTGTACAAACAGGGATTTGTGAACCTTGTTTGCCCAGAATTCCAACAGGGGAAGAAGGACCTATGGAAAGTTTCTCTTTCTAACCCCCAGGTACCATCAGTGCCGCTGCACATGCCAGTGATGAGCTGGCAGCTCCTGCAAGCCTGGAAGATGGAAGGTGAAGCCAAGGTCCCCTCTCACAGTTGGTCATTAAATTTCCTGAAACATCTGACCAGGAGGTCACTCCTGATATTATCAAATATAAAATAATATTACAGGAAAATTGAAGTCATTTCTTCCTGCA
The DNA here is from genome assembly GCA_013397095.1 of Sterrhoptilus dennistouni. Classification (NCBI taxonomy): domain Eukaryota; kingdom Metazoa; phylum Chordata; class Aves; order Passeriformes; family Zosteropidae; genus Sterrhoptilus; species Sterrhoptilus dennistouni. Next base: position 877,808 of record VWZU01002217.1, on the reverse strand, counting down.
GTCTGATTTAGTCCCTGCTTTCAGGGCAAGCTTGGGGTATTCCTCCCTCTCTGCCAGACACAGGAGATGTGGGGAGTGGAACTCTGAGCTCCAGCATTCAGACAGGTGAAAATTTACCCACTCAATCCCTTCTGTGGGGCAGGTGGTGCAAAGAGAGTGTGTCCTGTGCCCAGGGAGCCTTTTCCACTCCAGACACTCCTGCTCTATGCTCTGGACAATCTGTCTTCCTCCTTCCTGGGCTGTGCTCCCTTCCCACTCTCCAGAGGGTGTCCTGGGATGCTCAGACCTTTCAGGGCCCCTCAGGTGAGTCCCCACCTGCAGAGGTGCCCCAGCCCTGGGGCCCAGCACAGGGAGGACCTGGAGCTGCTGGAGCCAGTCCAGAGGAGGCCATGGAGATGCTTTGAGGGCTGGAGCCCCTCTGCTCTGTAGCCACGCTGGGAGAGCTGGGGGGGCTCACCTGGAGAGGAGAAGGCTCCAGGGAGAGCTCAGAGCCCCTGGCAGGGCCTGAAGGGGCTCCAGGAGAGCTGGAGAGGGACTGGGGACAAGGGATGGAGGGACAGGACAAGGGGGAATGGTTTCTCACTGACAGAGGCAGGGGTAGATGGGATATTGGGAAGGAATTTCTGGCTGTGAGGGCGGGCAGGCCCTGGCACAGGGTGCCCAGAGCAGCTGTGGCTGCCCCTGGATCCCTGGAAGTGTCCAAGGTCAGGTTGGACACTGGGACTTGGAGCACCTTGGAATAGTGGAAGGTGTCCCTGCCGGTGGCAGGGGGTGAGACTGGATGAGCTTTAAGGTCCCTTCCAGCCCAAACCAGGCTGGGATTCTCTGATTCTGTGGTTTTTACAGCTCATATCCACAAACACCCTGAGGTGCTCAGGAACAGCCACCCACAACCACTCACTGTCCCCATCACTGGCACAACAGTTCTCCTGCAGATGAAGGTTCCTGGAGCAGTTCCACACCCCACAGCTAAGGGAATATGTCACCCTGAGCTCTGCCCTGGGAAGAACCAAGTCTGACATCCTGCTCCTGGAAGCACACACTGCAATAAGCAGGAAAAAGGGAAACATTTCAAACCTTCCTGCCTGCAAGCATTTCTGCTTCTGGCCTGACCAGCTCAAACTCAGCTCCAGGAGTGTAAACTTCAGTGCATGTCCTTTTGGGAAGGAAGATGAGAAAGCACATGGGTTTATCTGACATAGATCTTGCTGTCACATCAGAGCTCTGTTGTTTCTGTTGTACAGACAGGAACCTCACTGACAAGTGCTGGTGAGTGCTGCAGGCTCCTGCAGGCTCTCCACACAAATTCCTGGTTGTGTGTTGTGCACAAGGGTCAGTGGGGACAAAAATGAGAGAGAGAGAAATGGATTCAATAATGAAATCTTGAACTAAAAATGTGGCTGGTCAGGTAACAGAGAAGGCCAGGAGTACTTTAGACCCAAACAGCTCTTAAATCCAGGTGAGAAACGGGACATCTGTGGCAACAGCAGAATCATCAGAAGTAGCAGTTAATCCCAAATTGGGAGCAAGTAAAGTCCAGAGCCTGCCAGGGAACACCATGTCAGCAGGATTACGGGCAAACCTTACAGGGCAGCTGTGATTCTGAAGGCCTGAGAAGAGAATTGTGATCAAAGAGCCATGCAGGCACAAGAGGAAACAGCATGGAACCCAGAATCCTTCTCCTGAAGGCAGATGGAGGTGAGTGACAGCCCAGCAGATCCTTTCCAAATCACCCCCCGGGTCCCAGGAGCGATGGATGGGGGAGTGCTCGAGTGAGGCTGACTGACACACTGGGAGATTGTCTGTGGGAAAGGAACAGAGGGGTAATTTTATTGTCACGTCCCGCAGGGGGGTGTAAGGGAAATCGCAGCATGAGAAAATGACAGTGTATCTGTCTGAGGTCATTTGCATGCCCAGATAATCTGTGGGAGGAGAGCCAGAGTTGCTGTGCTCGACAGAGGCAACACCACGACAATGGGCCTGGGAATGGGGGGTTTGCAAGCCCTGAAAACCAGCCCTGGTGTTTGCTGCTCTCAGAAACCAGAATGCCCTGACTTCATCATTTCAGCTTCCAGTGATTACACTTTCCTCCCTCATTGTGGGCTGTGTGATGGTCTCATCTTGCTGATGGCACAGAGGGACAGTCCCACGCTCAGGACTGTGCCCACACCCCAAGGACACCCTCAGGGGACACAGAGAGACCATACGCAGGCAAAGGAGCACAAAGAATGAAGGCAGACACTGGGTAGCTGTGGGCAGCCAGTGCAGCCCTGTAGATTTCAGCAGGGACCTAGAAGAAAGGAAAAAGGTTTTGTCAGTGGTTACAGGTTGCTCCTCTGCTGCAGAAGGAGTAACCTGGGAGAAACCATAGCAGAGGGGAACTGACATGGCTGCAGGAAAACTCGGAATCTCTGCGGTGGAAAATGCAGCTGATGGTGGGATGGAGCAGGGCCAGAGGGACAGGCTGCCTGCAGAAGGCACAGGCACTTCACAGGGAGTGTGAGGGAGATGGTGACAGGTTGGGTGAGACTCACTCACACAACCCTTTAACACTGCACTGCCAGAGGCTCCCAGGAAAATCCCAGTGATAAGGTGTGTGGGACTCTGCACAGCACTGATAAGTGTGGCAGAAATCTGATTGCTTCAAAAACCTGGGCATTCCAAAGGGATTTCAGCTGGGTGCACAAGGAGGACGAGTTGGATTTTAGAGATAACCTTTGGGCAGAAGCATCCAGCCTTCAGCAGAGCTCAGATATGGGTATTTAGAGAAAGGTCAAGTCAAAGAGAATGGAGGGGGTGAGTGGATGCTGAGAAAGAGACATCAAGAAAGGAGCAGGGAAGAGCAAGTATGAGGAGATTTAAAACTCCTGAGCTGAAGGCAGGAGGCTGGTGTCCAGGAAGGCCTGTCAGAAAGCAGAATGTGAATTAATTTGGACAGTGCAGGACAGTTTAGGAGGAAAGCGCTGGCTCTGTGAGTCATCAGCAGGACATTAAATATGCAAAATTTGTAAATAAGGTCACCCCGAGAGGGAACACAGAGCAGGAAGAGGGGAGGGCTGGGCAAATAGCCAAGGATGGAGCAGGTGAAGCTGCTGAAAGTACCTGAGGACTGTCAAACAGAGCAGGCACAGCCTGGGGGAACCTCCTTGGGCAGAGGGAATGACAAACCTCCCCCTCCACCAACAGGTAGACTTGTCACTACCAGACCCAAAGAGGAAGCAAACTGTGATGTCAGTGGGCCAGCGGTAGCCAAAAATCAGAAAAGACAAGCCCACAGCTGCAGCTGGCAGGGAGCTGTGTGGGAAGCTGAGCCTGCCCAGCATTATTGAGCTGCTTCCCAGGCACTGGAAGAGCCAGAGCTGTGTCTGTGATTGCAGGGGCAGGAGCAGTGGGGTCCTGGAAGGCTCAACTGACCCCAGGCCACAGAGGCAGCTGGGCACACTCCAGGGCTGGGCTCACCCGCTCACCTGGAGCTGCCTGGGAAGCAGAAGGCGGCTCGAAGGCAATGCCAGGTTACCTTGTCGCTGGCAAGGGCCTCTCATTTGTCAGCGAGGGGATGCAGGCAATTTACACAGGGATGTGGGAGTGTTGCAGGTGTTAGGCAGCCACCCTGAGAGCTCAAGACAACAAAGAGATCCTGGAAAAAAGCAGATCCGTTTCTGGCTGCAGAGAGGCTCTTAGCGAGTCCAGCAAGCCCCAGGCAGGGCTGGGGGAAGGGGGGCTGGAATCGGACCCCTGGGACAATGGTCCAAGAACAAAAGGGCTCCATTAAAGGGCCGATTCTGGCAGTTAAGCCAGGTTTAAGCAATTTTGCTGCTCCCTAATCCGAGGCTAATTATGAGCCCCTCTCACAACCTGGCCACGTTAGTGGAGAATAGAGACTGAGGCACTTAAGCAGTCCAAACATTTTGTTTCTGTCTGCGTGTTCAAGACAAAGGCAAACCACTTTCAGGTTTAAAGTACACAATCCCCGATGGAAGCAAGATTAGACAGACCTGATGGGGGGCTGTGATGGGGTGAGGAGCTGGTGCCAGGGTGACTGGCAGGGGTTATCCAAAAGCCAGGCTCCATGAAATGCAGTTAGTCAGGACAAAGTGGCCTGGGCTCTGCAGGCTGCCTGCTTTCCTGTTTACCTGACCCAGCAATCCAGGATTTCTTTTACACAGCTTCGTTTATAAAAGAACCCAGTCTGCAAAGCACAGCTTAGCCCAGATTTCCACTACCAGACTTCATCAGATCACTCCAGGCTCAGAGACCACTGTCTCCACACAGTAATAGACATTATCCTCAGGCTTTGTGTGTGTTTATGATACCCTTCCATTTTCCCTTCAGATATGACATGCAATTCCTAGAAAATATGTTATAAACTCTTCTGCTCTGGAGTTCTGCCACCTCTGATTGCACTCATTTGAGCCAAGGATGTCGTTTCAAAGTAAATCAATAAACGAGGCTTAAAAGGGTCCTACAGACAGAGGCTGGGGGCAGCACCACCTCCCCCTGCCCAGTTATCTCTGCTGTGCTTCAACCTACCCAAGTAAATGGGTGAAATCCGAACATGAGAACACCCCCCAAAGCTCCCAGTGTTGCTTTACAGTGAGGGAGTAGGGGCCAGGGCCTGCCTTGCACCTGGAATGGCACCTCCAGGGTTCAAAGTCCCCCGAGTCACCAAATGAGCAAGAGTGGGTGTCACAGCACAGCCAGGGCTGGGGGGAGGGTCTCCCAGGGACCATCAACAGGGATACCCCTCACTGCCAGCCTGTGGTACCCACGGGGGGCTGCAGCCAGGATCTCCTAGTTGCTACAGGCAGTCCTGGAGGCACCCAAGGAAACATCTCAGCCCCAGTGAGAGGCTGGGATGGCAAACCTGGATTCAGGAAGGGGCCATGCACCTCCCACTCTTACTGAAGACATTCAGGGCCCCTCGGGCTTGCTCTCACATGGAGAGTGACACATCCAAGTAGACCACACCTAGATTTATTTATTTGGGAATCCCAGGGAAGCACATCTTCACCCCTAATCCTCCTTTACACTGCTTGTGGCTCCTCGTACTTCCCAGCACACCAACAGCCACCCAGGCACAGGATCTGATCCGTGGGAGTGTCCCAAGAAGCTCTAACAAGGTTGTGCCTCCTCAAGCAGCTCCTCCAAGGTGACTCGGAATGGACCCCATGAGCACAGCATGGACTCTGCTGGCCAAACACTTCCCTAGGGAAGAGCTGGGAAGTTGATTATTCATCACCAGGAGCTGCCCTGCTCTCCAGGATCCATGCACACACAGGCAAGGGAGCTACCAGAGAAACCTCTGACACAAAGGCTGCTTGGATGCACTCACAGCAGGATTTACAGAGCAAATTAACTCCACTGATCAAATGATTTGGATTTTTTTTTCTTTCAAAGTCTCCCAAGGCTGCATAGACACAATGCTGACAACTCAGCCAGAGAGGAGGGCTGCTGTGGCACACAATGAGAATGGAGACCTTCTCACTCTGCCACCAAACACAACTGTTGGGTTTTTGCCTGGCTGCACCTTCAGTTGAGATCTCCATTACCTGTGTGTGATGGTTGGATTGGTGTGTCTGCCTGGGTTTCCTCAGGACAGCTCAGGACAGCTGCTTGCTGTTCCCTGCTGCTTTTGCTCACTGTAAAACAGAATGAATCACTCAGGGTAGAAGTGATCTCTTGTTTTGGTTGTCTTCATGAGCTGGTCTCTGTTTAGTGCTCTGTGCTCTGTTTCCAAATCCAGCATTGTGTGTGTAGAATCTGATGAGGGGAGTTTACACCACCAGAATACCCAGCCAATGTAGCAATTACAGCTCTGGAAGAGCCTCCCACACAACACACTGGCACAGTGAAGCTCCTACTAGAGACGTGTGGGACCAGCAGCCCACACGTCTCCTGCACAACCAGATTACTCAGCCCTGAGTGCTGCTTGAAGCAACATTTTCTTGGGATTCAGGGAGAGATCCCACAGATTGCTGCTCTTTTTTTTATGGGGTCTGTCCTCATTCACAGAGCTGTTGCTCATTGCCTGTAAGGCTGGAGGCCACCAAGGTGCTCTGAGCTATCCCAGCCTGCAAAGAAAGCTCCTGCACTGAGTGACACAAGTGCTGGAAGCCGTATCCATGGCCACATCCATGGCATTCCCTTGTGTCTGGATCCTCCCCTGCACAGCACCAGGCAGCTGAACTGCACACACTGTGGTGCCTCAGTTTCTCTCTGTGCCTTCCCTGCCCCTCCCCCAGGCAAACCCCAAATTCAAAAGGCCAAATTCTCCCCTGTGTCCACGCAAAGCAGCCCCTTGTCTGCCCTGCAGAGCAAGGGGAGCCCTCCCACCCTGCCCAGGACTGCAGAGCCCTGTCATGTCAGAGCCCCGGTGCAACAATCCCAACCCCAGAGCTGCTGCTCCTGCTGGGAACCACCCCCTGCTCTGGGCACCTGCAGCACTGAGCACCTTTAGGGGTAATTAATGAACACATGTGGTCACTTCTATTATCTGCAACTTGAAGGCAACTCTTCCCAAGGCAGAGCTGGAGCTGTGCCCACCCAGGGCACAGCCACATCTGGGACCTTTGCTCGTTCTCTCTCCCTGGCTGCTCAGGGAGTCAGGTGCTGCCGTTCCTAGAAGGTGAATAAATTATTACTGCAAATTACTCTGATGAAGTGGCTTTTATTAGAAAGCCAGACACAAAGGGAGCTTGCTGATTGGCTCCCAGTGATGTCATACCCAGCACAGCACTCAAACACAGAGATAGGAATTTTCTCGTCTATATTTTGCATATAATTTTCATTTTCTCCTGGCAATAAAGACACCAGCAGAGCCTTTCACTCGGGGAGGGTGGTGGGGGGTCTGTACTGCTCAAGTGGCTGATGAAAGAGAAGTGGCCTTTGTTCCTCTGTCTTGCAGGGAACCTCAGGCTAACATTTTGCACCCACAAAGGCACTGTGGTTTATTGCTCTATTACAAACCCATCACTCCGTTTTCTTAGATGGATAGCAGAGAAATTGGCATTTTTTTGGCTTCATTGTATCTAAAATCGTTCTGATCACAGAGATTTTGCTATTTACCAGCTGAAGTTTAAAGTGCAGATAAATCAACAGCTTTCTGATCGTCATCAGAAGGTGGGTACAGGGCTTTGGGAAAAAAAAGGCAGCAAAATCCCAACTAATTATTTATTTTCCAAGTTTCACATGGTGGTTGTTCCTTCCTGCAAAGCCACTGTGAGTTCTCAGTGAGGTCTGTCAGAGGAAGACTCACTGTGTGCTCTCATTCCTCTTCCCTAATTGAATGTCCTATCGAACTTAGAGAATTTGCCTAGGAAACATTCCAGCTTTAATCATTTCTGGATGCAACAGGCATGCTGGTGCAGCTCAGACAGCAGAGCCCTATGTGGAGAGCAGGCATGGAAGTATCCCTTGCCTCACTGAACTGGAATGAACTCCCAAATTCAAGTGAAGGCTGTGGTTTCCTCAGCAGCTCCCTCACGCAAGGCACAGTTCTGGGCCCCTGCTGTCCCCGCTGAACCTGGCCACGGGCAGGGGGGAAGGTTTTCCACACCTTCCTGCCTCCATTATGTACCACTGAGGTGTAAATTTTGCTGGGATGGCCAAGTGTAACATTTCCAGCCCTGGAAACAGGCTCCTGCTTGTTCTGTGCAAGCACTGGGCTCTCCTCCAACAGAGCCAGCACAAATCCTGAGCTGACCTACAGTGCCTGCCTATTCCCCTTTGATTATGGCTCCAAAGTCATTTGTCCTACAAGGACAGAAAACAAAACACATCTATCACTTGGAAGATGTCCTGGAAACCCCCAGACAGTTGTGCTGATGAAACTGGACACTGAGGGCTACTGGAGAGCTCAAACATCGTTAGATTTGCTGTTCCCAGTCCTGGGGTCACGACTCCCTGCAACATCATCAACTCCACTTTATTCCAGGTGGCTCCAAGTTGGAAATCATTCTCTCTTACCGTCTGAAGATTTGCTGAGCTGCCTGCCCTTTGTGGAAAACAGGAGCTGCCCTCAGCCTCCTGCATGTTGGATCTGAGGCTTTTGAAATCCTGAGGGTGAAGGTGGAAGGAACAGGCATCCGGGAAGGAGAGAGCCTGACTGTGAATCAGAGTGAAAAGGAATGTGGAGGCTGCAGTCCTGGGAGAGGATGCTGGCTGAGACACACAGCCAGCATCAGCAAAAAGGGAATGGGCTCTCAGGTTTAAGACCTGGAACAGATTCAAATCACCCCTTTTAGGTCTGACCTCCTTGCCTGTCTGAGGGAGACAGCAGATAGGGGAGGGAGCCATGAATCTTGGATCACATCCTTATGTGGCTTGGCCCTACATCCCTCTATGCTTTTACCACTCCATGTGTAGAACAGAGGGTTATTAAAAGCACCAGAAGAATCTCAAGTAAAACAATTTTCCTGTTTTTAAGAGCTTTGTTATAGCATCTCTGGAGCTCTGGCTTGCACCACCACAGACCATTGTCGGGAAGCTCTGAACAGCCCTTGGATATTGAATTACTGTTCAGAAACGTATCAAGTTCCGAAATTGCAAACACTGTCCAAAAAAAGAAGCCTATGCAGAACAGAACACACTCAGACAGACAGCACAGACAACAAAACCATCGTGCTGGCCTAACTCAGCTTCCCTTCCCCACCCAGAGCACCAGCCTTGCCCCAGCCTCATTCCAGCAGTGCTATTCTCCTGGGAAGCAGGCGGGCTCTAGAAGAGAACACAGTCCCACCTACTCATCACTCACCTCAAAACGAGAGCCCTTCTATCCCTTGGCTTTTAATGAAATTGGGGGTTGATATCTCAGTCAGCCCCTCCCTTCCACTTGAGGACAGCATTAGCATCAGTCTGGATTATAATACCCAGTAAGCTGTTCTGGGGTGATATGAATCAAAGCACCAAAAGTGGGATTGTGTTTAATTAATTGTGGCTGACAGATGAAGGTATTGATCGTAGATTGAGAGGTTCAGGACTGGCCCGAGGGATAATTATTGCAGGGCACACTGTGTTAGGGTGATATTTTTTTTTTAATTTCTGGCGATGTAGGAGGGAAGCAGGGGGGAAATAAGTGAATAATTGCAGCTAATTAGGACTTGTGTGTGCATCCCAAATTAATTTGTTTGAATAATCAACCACCGACAGCAGTCTGATTCAATAGGAAAAGGAAACAACCGCTCAGAAAGATCTCAATTCCTCCCATAAATTGTGCAGTCCCATGTCTGGGATAAATGTTTTACGGAAATTGAGGCCCTAAATACAGAAGGGGAACGGGGCAAGATTATTGAGTGGAAACTCTTGCTTTGGCCTAAGATCTGCACTAAATCCAAGGGGTTGGGTGAGGCTGTGGGTTGCAGGGTGTCGATAGCAGATGATGCTGTTGCTGTGTCCCCCACGTTATCCCTGTCCATGTGCAACAGGCCCCCCGCGCCTGGTCCTGCCGGGGACGGGATGGCCACCGAGGGCTCAGACACACAACTGCTGTCGCCGCGGGGATGGCGAGAGGTGTCTGGGGCAGATGGAGGCGAGGCTGCGGCAGCAATCTGTGTCCCGGTGCCCGGCCCCTCGCTCCGCCCGCGGGATGCCCGTAATCCCCCCGGCAGCCCCGCTGCTACAAACGCTCTCATCACCATCGCAGCGGGGGCGGCTCGGCGCGCACAGCCCGTGATCTAGCGGGGGGTTAATAAAAGGACTGGCGCAGAACAAAAAGCCTGTCAGCCGCCACAAGATGTGCTCTCCTCCCCTCGTGCCCCCCAGGAAATTAAAAACGGGAGCCTGTGGTGTGCGGGGTTCTCTGCGGGGCCGGACGGGCCGCGGGGATGAGGAAGGGAAAGGTGGGAAGGGGGGAGTTAAATGTTTGTCCCAGCTGTTGTTTCTGACGCGATCCGTCAAGTGCTATTACTCCAAAGGACCAGACTACCTGGTCGTTCCGAACCTGAAGAGCCCAAAGCACATTTCTGTGTGCTGCTGCTCCTCCTGGAGAGAGTCCACCACGTCCTGCCAGGCTGCTCTGCCTGACACCACCGAAGTCCATGTTTCCATGGAAATGGGAAGAGAACTATGCCTGTGACACGACATACCTTTTCTGATGTAGATTTAGACCACTTCTAACATCCCTTTCTAGCGACAACCTTCAGGACTGGGTATTTTGCGGGCACAACCAAAACAGAACAAGAAGGGGGGAAAGATATCTGATAGTATGAATGAAACACCCCCCATCCTTTCTGGCGAGCAGCACCTGAACTCGAAAGTGCATTAATCCATTAAAACATCCTTCTAGGCAGAGAGACCCCTGCACTAAAAACAACATAATTCACAAGCGGATAGTGAGGATCTGCCCCTCCCCTCTCCGGGCTGGGGAGGGTAAAGTTTCCAGCAGCATTTCCCCGCCCGGGGGCTGCGAGCGCAGCGCTCCGAGGATCCCCGTGCCCAGCCCGGGCTGCGCAGCGCT
>VWZU01002217.1:854036-866830 GCA_013397095.1 Sterrhoptilus dennistouni | reverse complement strand
CTTCCCTTCCCTTCCCTTCCCTTCCTAATCCCTTCCTAATCCCTTCCCTTCCCTTCCTAATCCCTTCCCTTCCCTGGCTAATCCCTTCCCTTCCCTGGCTAATCCCTTCCCTTGCTAACCCCCAGCACCACCCAAACCAACAGTTACTTCTGTGCTCCTTGAGGGATTCTGGTGAGCAGGGAGAGGCAGAAGTCTTTGCCTCCCTACATCTCACCAGCAACGCTGGGCACTTCAGGTAAAAGTGACGAAGTTCACAGAGGCTTTTCTGAGGGCTCGTCAGTTTGGCATCTGCCAGAGGAGTGTGGAATAAAGCCATTATCCCTCTCTTGGACACATGAGAAGTCTGGCTGCACCTCAGGGTGTCAAGCAGCCAAACACTCTCTGGTCTGTTCTTGTACCATCATCATAGGGGTTTGTACAGCCTCTCCCAGCAGCTGGTGCTGCCCCACACTGCCCCGGGCACTGAGCACCAGGCATCTCTGTGCCCACACTGCCCACCAGCCTGCCCTGGACATCACCCCAGACCCGTCAGCATGACACATTAGGAGGAGAAACACGAGATATTTGCAAAGCCAAAGGCAAAGCAATGACAAATTTTGTCTCTGTAGGGAGTTTGCTTGGAATTATTACCATTTTAAAGGGCAAGTTACTGCTCCTAGAGCTGGGAGCCAAGGATTTGAATAAAGGATCTTCATGAATACAGATACATTGCATAGACAGAATAAATAAAGCTGATCCACAGCTGCCATTTTACTTTCCAAGTGGGTGAAAATGAGATGTTCCATCCCTAGGAGATCCAGAAAGGGCTTCAATCCCCTCATCAGAAACAGAGAAGAGGCTGAGATGCCAGGCCTGGCTGAGTGCTTCCACTCTGTCAGGAGAGCAATGCACTGGAGAAGTCAGCCTTCCTCCAAGGAGCACCACTCTCAGGAAGCAAAGGCTTCCTGGCTGCTATGAAAACACTTGAAAACTGGCAACACTCCTGCCCTTCCCCAGTGCAAGGGACTTCAAGAGGCACCAGTGTCAGAGCCAGACTCAGCTACACCCACAGGACATTCAGCACCACACTGCGATTCCTGGAATAAAGTCAGCAGAATAAATGATAAATGAAAAAAAATGGGATTTCAATTGACCAGAACATTTCATTCGGCCCAAAAGCAAATGAGAAGCCCAGGGCTCCCTCTGAGCAAGAAGCAGCAGCACTGTGACATGTCCCAGCCCTGGTCTCCCCAGTGTGGGCACTCAGAGCATCTGACCAGATGTGCCCTCAGGCCCTACCCTGGCTCATGCACCAGCACCTGCTGCTGGGAAATGAGTTTTTGCAATATTCCTTCCTGCCACATCCATCTCAGACAGTAGAAATAAATGTCACATCTCTCACACCATGTTACGTGTCCTGACAGATCTGCCCAGCCAAGACATGCCTTGCTACACCAGCCTTGATTTGCCCCTCAGAGGTTTGGCACCAAAGGGATTTTCTCCAGGCTTGGGAAGGTTTTGGTGCCATTGGGAAAACTCCTGTGTGTGCTGTGTGGGAAGTCAGATGGGGTGAGTGACAGGAGGGTGGCTGATGTGGGGTTGTAACAGGGCTGGGACTCTGCTCCCTCCATGCCCCATGGCAGGCAACATCTCTGTGTTCCTCCTGCTGCTGCTGAGCACATCCCTGCACATATCCCTGTCCTCCAAGTCTCACTTGTACTACACCTGCAGTGAGTGTGTATATTTTTGGTCTCAGGAAAACACGAGTGAGAATTTACCTGCTCAGTGGATTCTGCTGGGTTCCACGTGTCCACAAAGAGCTGTGTAACACTAAAAGGACCTCCTGGTGGTAATTCCATGTGCTCTTTGGTGTGCTGGTCATAGAGGATTTGGTTTTCCTTAGCACTTGTCTGCTTTGTCTGGGGCCTTCCACCACTGCTGGTTGGGGTAACATTGAGAGCCCCAGCTTCAGAGTGTGCAGACACCAAAGTGAGGAAATTGCCCTTTTGGTGCTCTAGGTAAGGAACAGACTGAATCCAAAGCAGGCAAGGGCAAGGTCCCCATGCCCCGACTCCATCACTGAACATATACACTCACCCTGAGATCAAACATTGTGCCAGGGTGTCATGTCCAGCCCTGGCAGCCCCAAAGGCTCCTTCTGTTCACTCTGCACTCCAATTGTGGTCACCCCAGCTGCTGGACTGGCAGCACCATGGCATTAACCTCAGGAGGGTGACAGTAACACTGTCCTGACAGTGCTGAAGCCCTGCCAGTGCTCACACCTCCTCACTCACTTTGCCCTGGGCAGGCTTCAAACCCACCTCTCCCACTGCACTGCCCACAGCTCTCTCGCAAGCTCACACCTCCTGTTATTCTAGCAAAGAAGTGAATCCCAGTAATGTGAGGACACTGCAGAGCCCCAGCTTTGCAGGGACTGGAGTTTGTAGTTTATGCCTCCAGGGTGACATTGCAGATGAAAATCAAAATGCCAGAACTGACAGAAAGAATTTTAAAAAGCATTTTCTGCTTTTAGGCAGCTGAGGGATGAACAGATCTAGATTCACTGGGCTTAGGTCAGTCTTGTCTGAGATAACACAGGTCCTTGTCCTTCCAGCTCCTTCCCCTTCCCAGAAACACCTCAGCTCCCACTGTGCAAGTCCCAGGTCAGTCTTTAGAGGGGCTGCAGTGGCTCATTTGTTTAAATCTCTTCAGACGCTGACTTCTCAGGAGCCCTCAAGCTTGACAGAGCAGCAAATATTCACAACTGTAAATGTGTCTAGCACAGTTTGCTCTCAGGTTCTTGCTAACTGCACCCAAAGTTTGGTTGGTGCCCTCTTTTTCTGTGTTTTCTTTTAGGCAGAATAAAGATCTCATTTTGCCATTACCTTGTGGCATTTATGATGTGTAAGGTTGCTCAGGGTCCCAACTCTGTACCCTTGTGTCCTTTTCTCATCACAGAGACACAAGCTGCAGCATGTCACTTCAGCAGAATGTGCTGAAGGCATTTGGGGGGCACTCACAGTGGCATTTTACAACCACTCCTTGGGGATTCGATCTCTTCCTTCTCAAAAGACCTTCTGTCCTTGAAATATAGCTTGAACTTTTCACATGAGACGACAATTGCTAAACATTCCTGTGCTATTTAGAGACATCTTTGCTCTGTTGATAGCAGTGACATGCACAGGAAAGCCACTGCTCTGCTGGCACCCCATTTACTGGCAACAGGTGACACGGTCAGCTCTATCACTGAGGGATAAGACCTGCTGTGGATGTGTCACGTAGATGTAAATGTCTCCATAACAGTTCTCTTTGGTGGGGCTGACTCAAGGCTTGCAAATATTTGGAAGGAAGCTGGAATTTTTATATCCCAACAGCCTCTGAACTGGCAGCACACACCTTTCCTGGGCTGAGTCCCAACCTCAGGAATCCAGCAGGTATCTGCTGTGTGCTGTTACAAACTAGAATTTTGTCTGAGGTTTACTCCCCTAGCTCTTGTTAGCAGACTGATGGCTTTGTGATGATGATTTTCCTCATCTTCTGTCTTGAAGAAGGTTCTGTTCCTGTCTGAGACTGTCACTGGGCACTGCACTGACTCCCACTTCTCCTGATTGCTGTGCTGCTGAGACACTGAACAACCCACATGAAAAATACTTCTCTTGGGTTGAAGGATAGTGTCAGTCCCCCCATTTTACAATAAGGTCAAGAGAAGAATCCCTGAAACCTGCTAACCCAGGAAATTAACCTAAATCCCTGCTCAGAGGGATTCAAATTCAGCTCCTGCTCATGGCATCTGCTGAACAGATCATGCAGCACCAACCAGCCCTGCCTGGAGCAGGGCAGAGCCTTGTCCTACCTCCCTTACCTGTTACCCATGAGCAGCACAGGGCTCACAACTGTTACTCTCTGGCCTGCCAAACAAAACTTGCTATTTCAGTTGGAACGTTGGAGGCTGATGGAAATCTGACAGTCCATGGCTAAGCTGCCAGCTGGGAAGTGGGTGGAAATGAATCTTTTGTCGAATAGTTAAACTGCCTTTTCTCCAGATTAATTAATTCACAAAGAACATATCCCTTCCTGGGTTTCACAGCTGAAAACAAAGCTAGTCTCACCTCCTCTGCACTATCTGTCAGTCGTACCACAAAGTGCGGAAGCGCTCACTCCATTGTTCCTCATGTGAACAGATCCTGGGGGAAAAGAAAATCCCTGCACTGGCTTCCCATTCACCTGAAGTTCTGAGCTGCCCCACATCAATTTTTCTACAGCTACACCCAAACAGCTGGTTCTGCCTTGAGCTGATCCACAGGGCCATGATCTGTGCACTCAAGGCACTGCCCAGTTCTATTTTCAGCCCGACTTTCCCTCAGTTTGTATTAAATGCCACGTGTCTGTTTGAGATCTCCACCACAGTGGCAACCCTCAGGTCACATTTGGTTTCCCATGGACCAAATCCAAGGAGTGATGGATAGCTGGAAAGGTGCCCAGCTGGAAGCTCCAGAGCCCAGCAGTGAGAAGCATCTCAACACCTGTGTCTCAGTGACAGAGACAGGAGCAGGCTGAAAATCCAGCTGTCCACAGGCTCCTGCTCCTCATCTGGTAGCACAGTTCCTTGGATAATCTCAAAGCCTGCTCATCAGGTGCTCAGGGCATAGCTGTGCCCTTTCCCAGCCCCGTGTCCTGTTCAGCTGCCCAGACCTGTCTTTCTCACCTTCAACTGCCAGCGAGGTGCTAAATCTGTAGCAGACTCTAAAGATTATCAGCTCTTTTCCTGTAAGGGAGCTTTGTTTGGGAAAGGCTTCCTCACGCACCTCCATATTTGGCAGCTTAGCACTGCACTTGAAGTGAAAACCAAGCTCAGTAACACCTCTCCCCTCCAGAGTCAGCCACAAGAGAGTCCCAGCATGTGCAGACTCCCACAGGCCACTATCCCACCTCTGGAACAGTGAGATACCTGGGAAAGGGAAAGCCATTTCTCTCTGCTCACCCTCTAAATATGAAGGACTTCACAGTCCTCTACAGCTCTGAAGCTGAAGTTTCCTTTTCAGCCAACTCTTCCTTGTGTAGAAGCTGGTCCAGATCAACAGATTGTTCTTTCCTGATTATTTTTATACTATATAGTTTTTCAGGTTAACGAGCAACCAAAACTGTCCTTGCAAGCCTGAGTTTGGCTAAGGACATTGTTCTGTCAGCAGCTGATTCCTCAGGAGAAAGTCACTGAGAAGTCTGTTGCTCTCTTTGGAGATGAATGGCCTCCTCCAGACAGCAGATGGAGTAGTGACTTGCTGCTGAGTTCTTCTGCAGCAGGATGTTTCAGCTAGAGGAAAAGGAGAAGGGATACAGTGACATTCTGTCTTGGCCACTTCTGAGCAGGGAAATGTCACAACAGTGATCTCTGAAATCCAGAGAGCAGAAGAAGTAGAAAAGTAGAGAAGCTTCACTTTTGTGAAGATGAAGGAGGAAGAGTCTTTCCTAGTATGTCCACCTTGGAGAGGCTTTCAGTGCCTTCTCTCTTCTCTTTAGCCCCTTGTCTTCCATCAGTGCCCACCGTGATGTGCTGTGCTCTGGGGCAGGGAGATCAACCATCCCCCTCACCCCAAATAGCCTGAGGATGCTGCAGGGGAGCCCTCAGTCTTGAGGCACTAACAAAGCCCAGGCTGATCTCACAGAATGGAGACACAGTAAATCACATGCAGACTTGCAAAAGGCAGTCTCTGGAGCCTGAGCTGGTTGATCACCCAGCAACTTCCCTGGGAATCTACCTGGGTTTCCCTTTGATCTCTTTTGGTTAGTACTTCTCCTTGTCGTGTGTGATGCCCAGCCTAGAGGCAAGACATCCTCACAAGACTTATGAGTGCCACAGAACTACAAAGGGAAAAAGGAATTTCATGCTCACAAAGCCTCAGCAATATCTATACACACACATAAGAAAAAACAGACTTCAAATACTTATAAAAGGACCTATTGTGTTCTGGATTTCTGTGGTTTTCCAGTGTCTTACAGCTTTATTTCAAGATCATCTGATACTTTCTTTCAAACCTTTTCAAGCCCTTCTCCACACAACCAGTTTTAGCATCCCTTTGCTCCTCCATCCCCTCTTTATTTTATAAAACATTTTCTGGGTGTTCTGACTGTGCACCACTTTTCTCAAGCATGTTTCTGTTTCTCTGATTGTTGTCTCTTTATGGGAGAGGTTAAAGACTTCTTTTACCAACTTAAACAAATCTGGTTCCATGTGCAGCCACAATCACTACCTTTGGTCTCATTTAACACTAAGCACTCCATGTCCTATGCTTCCTGTATTGACACAGAAGGAAAATACCAGGGATATCTTTGTCACAGCAAATTCTGTGGCCCAAATCTCTGTGGACAGATCTAGAGCCGACAGCTTTGCCAGGCACTGCTATTTATGAGCTGTGTCTGTTAACACACAACCCAGGGGGGTGTGTGAGCAGTTTACAGTATGAACTATGAAATACACAAGTAGATTTGGCAGTCTCAGAGGTGACATTCTCAAACAACTGCCTCTCAGAAGACCAATACACACATTCACTGCAAAGTCTGATTCAGGGCTTCAGCTGGCATGTTAAAACACACCCGGCTCACACTATTGCATAAGGCACATCCTGTCCGGATCAGCTGCCCCCCAGAGAGCAGCACTGTGCACCTGACTGCACATTCTGCAGCTCCTGGAGCTGCAGCACAGCCTGGAAGATGCTAAGGAAGAGACAGGGATCAGGAGGGTGGAGCAGAGGTGGCCCTGGCACTGCTCTGTGGGAAGTGACATGATCTATAAGGCAGGATCCCCAAGGATGAGCAGCTGATGTCACCCCCCGCTGTCCCCACCCTGAGCGATTGTCCCACAGGGCTGTGGGTGACTGGAGTGGCACAATGGCAGCTGAGCCATGTGCTCTTTGCCACTCCCCATGGACACACCCCTGTGCCCACAACCCAGACTGGCCACTCCAGACATGCTTGGGACACACACCAAGGCAGGAACAGAAACAGGTTATGGTTTCTGATAGTTCATAGCTCAAGTGTATTTTTGCTGGTGAAACTGTGGGGCTCTCAGCCCTCTCTTTCCCCTCTCCCCTGCTCACAGAAATCTGACCTGAGGTAGTTCTGTTCCTTGCAAAGTGCCCTCAGAAGGCCCCCCACACAGCTCTGCAGGCTGACAGACCCTACAGCACAGCAAACACTTGGCTTCTCTATTCTCACCTCTCCAGACCTGCCTAAAACCTTCTTCCATAGTCCTCTGCCAGAGCAAGGGCTTCAACTACAGCTTTTAAGGCTGCAAATCAAAGGCTTCTCAAGGATGCAGCTTTTGGGAGTTTTCTACAATAGTAACAGAAATAAAGGTTGCCCTTTTGGCATGTAATTTTGCTGGTGGGGTTGTACTACACCAGTTTGTTAGTTTGAGGTACATAAGGAGGTTTTAGTAATGGCCTTTGTATCACAGGAATTAGGTCAGGTTCAGTAGGCACCAAACATTTCAAGGCACATCCACTCCCAACAACGCTGGCACTGCTGTTAGTGCTGAAATGATGTGAATATAAATTATAACAACCATAATACGGAATCCAAAGTTTTACAATGAGACACAACCCACAGAGCATTCACCAATGGGTATGCAAATTGGATGGATGTAGAGGACTGCAGAATAATTTGAGTTTGGATTTCAGAGTTCCTTCCCAGAGATAAGACTGAGCATCTGTCATCCATCTTCTACCTTGCCAAGTTGAAAATACATGAAAACACTTCAGGCATTGCTGTGCTCACATACACCCATCCCTTCTTCTGAACACACCTCTAACACATCTAATCACTCTCTTGTTTACAGGGCTGTAGAATGGGAACAAAGAGACACAGATCCCTTTATGCATCCGAAGGAGATCACTTTATTGTAGAAATCACCCCCCTTTTATACCTTTAATCTCAACCAGACTAAACCAAAATTTAACAGAGGAAGGGAACCCATTGGCTGCTCAGCTGCTGTCCAGGAGTCATAACTGCCTCTCACCCCCCAACCAACTTCCAAACACCTTCCTACCGAAGTTTCTCACTTTCTGAGGATAATTTCCTAACCTGTCTTCTTCCCACAAATTTTAGTTGTTCCATCATCGCCATTTGCTCCAGAAACAAGCAGCTCAGCAGCCACTGCCACCACCTCTGATTGCTCAGGGTGTTCACCAGCACAGGTGGTGGCTCATGCTTGCTCCAGTTCCTGTGGATTTTCTGGAAGCCAGGCTGGTCACCACAGGGTGTGAGCAATCAGGACTGCAAATTCCAGCTATTTGGCTCCAATTGAAATAAATGCATAAATTTGGACGTGGATGATGCCAACTCCAGCCCTGGTGTCTCAGGCAAGATGGAAACAGTTCTGCCTCCCGTTGCTGAGCTCTCAAAAACTGGGAGGTGGCAAGGTCTCCAAGGGAGGGAGGGAAAAAGAAATTCTCTGTGCAGAAATACTCCTGCAACAGCAAATCTCTCCAGCATGGCTCAGATTCTGCAGAACATCCACATAAGTGGCAGCTGGCAGTTTCAGACTCTTCCTAACTCTCATTCTGGCAACAGAGTTGCCAGAGAAGCTGATACTAATTATTTAAAACTGGGACTTGCATATTTCCCATGCGATCCTACTTCTGATGCGCTGCACTAGTGAGGAGAGGTTTGCAACTGCCAAGACATGAAAGAGTGTTTGTTATTAACACATCACTATATAATCAGGGGCCTAGCAGGGGGCTGGGCATGCACATGAGTCTTCCTCCATTGCTGACAGTGTGGATGGAAGTCCCCAGGTACCCCATTAGGTGACAAGTGAGAATGAGCACCGCAGCCAAAACGAAGCAATTTGGCACAATTTAGTGGAGAGATGGCATTTTCTGCTCGAAAAGGGCCCAGAATTGGAACAGCACAAGATGTTTCCGATTGAGATTGAGCTGTGCTGGCCAAGCTGAGTGGGTGTCTCCCAGAGCAGAGCAGCAGTGGGTGCTGAAGTCCAGGGCTGAGATCTGCTGGCAGAGCTCAGATGGGGAATGTTGCCCAGTTTCTGAGAACAACACAGGGTCTGTATTTTAATTAGAGCTCCTCTGCTCATCTGCATGGCTCAGCAGAAACTTTGTGAATTTTCCAGGCCTTTATTAGGATCCATCAAAAAAAACAACCTTCAATTGTTTTTTTCTCCTCCCCCAGTGAAGCCACACCACCCACCCCAGGTGTCCTGCAGTTGGCTCCCATGGGATGTCACAGGTAGGCACTGATTCCATGTACATGGGAGGGATGTGTGGATCTGGAAAGAGTGTCCAGCTGGGATTAAATGAGGCCTGTGAGCAAAGGCAGTCTGATAGCAAGGTCTGATGACACACAGATGAGTGAGCTGGACACACCAACCCTGAGTCACTGACTCCAGGCAGTGACAGGAAGACTCCAGGAAGGCAGAGATAAGGGACAATTGACTGGGAGTGTTGGACAGGACAGGAGCCAAGAGGGCTGCAAGGACCTGCCATCCAAATCATGCCCTGGGTCCTGCCCAGTGTTCACTGGCTCCAGCTAAAGATTCCACCCCGGGCACTGCAGGCACACGGGACTGATCCTAACAACAATACAGGAATTCATGATTTGGGAAGGCTCCTCCCCTCCCTGCATTGTGCACTGGCCTAGAGTTTAACTGGCCAAAGCAGGCCAAAGGGAATGAGCTCATTTGAATACAGAAACTCAGCTTAATAAGGAGTAAAGACAATTGCTTCAAGCTTGTGACTTCAAAGTAAGAAAAACAGGTTTCCACATCTCCTTTGAGAACTAGAAGCTTTGGCTTTCACTTTCCCTGCTGTTTCCTCCCCGTGCCCACCCTCATTCCCTTCCCTCTTGCCTCCTGCCTAATGAGGGTCTGCAAACCCTCATTTCTCCAAATAAAGCCCATGATCTGAAAAGCAAATTCAGTGGGCTCAAAAGTTCACACATACAGGTCTGTCAGCTCTGAGGGGCCTGAGAACAGGTGCACTGTGCAACTCTCCATAGCTAATCTTCAAACAAGCAAGATTCACATCCTTTGCCTGCTTCCTGCAGAGAAAAAAAAAGGGGGGGGTCCACCTTTTCTCTTTTTTTTCCTAAAGGGAACAAGTTCCATTTCCAATAACTGAACACTGATTAAAACCACTGTCCCTCTACCACCCCGCAAGACACAAGTGGCTTATACCAAAACACTGTCAAGAAAAGCATTTCTTGTACAAGGACTTCATAACACCAGGGAAAAGAAACAAAGGGAAACTGTTGACATTAAATTTTAACTCTTTCCATTCTAAAAAAAACTCTTTAATCTTACCTTTCTCTTTCCATGCTCTTAATAAAAGTATGCCAGTGAAAATTCATTGAGATCAGTTTCAACTCTGAAATGACACACAGTAGTGACCCAGAGGCAATCAGCTTGCTATTTCCATAATTAAACAGATATTTAATCAATACTTTTTCTTCAGTCTGAGTTAGCTTATATGAATCCAACAGCCCTGTGTCCCTCTCTGTTACCCCTAACTGGAATTCATGGGGTGCCTCCAGGGCAGGCAATAAGGAGCTGGACTTTGGTTCTCAGCTGACAGCTTCACCTCTAATTTTGCTGTTTGAGGCAAATCTAGATCTCCACTGGCTTAAAAAAGAAATGTTGGCCAAGAACTGTGTGTTTAGCTCTAACTGAACAGGTTCTCTGAGGGAACTTGTCTTTTTATAAATTTCTTATTTTTGTTGGCAGATTGTAAAATGAATCTTGCCATTATCTTTGCACTGCCAGAAGTGTCCATGGAGGCTGAACACCAGAGATCAAACCGAGGTAGCTCCTCCTCAGCAGCTTCTGTTGTGTTGATGTGGAAACTGCATCTGTAGTAAAAAAAAAAAAAGAAGAAAAAAAAAAAGGCAACAAACAACTTCGGTCTTCAGGACAACAACTGCATCAGCATCAGGTGACAAACTAATCACCCCAAAGCAGAATTATTGTGCCTTAACTCCCCAAAGTATTGCTGTGTCAGATTGCTGCTCACAGCCACACCCTGACATGGGACTAATAATGGGGTCCCCGAGCAGTGAACACGCTCTGGGCTGAGGCTGCCCCATGGGCACATCTAATTATGATGTTCTGTGACAAGGCCATAAATAACCCTGCTCCCACAGGTGGAGCCCTCATTGCAGCAGGGTTTTTGGGCAGGTATGTGCTCAGCTCTCTCTGCCTGCCTGGGCTGGAGGGCTCTTTGTAACCATGGGAGCCTCCCAAGGCCTCTTCCCAAGGGAGTGTGAAACCAGCAAGATTTCATAAACACAGGCAGATTAAACAGCAGCCACAAAAGCACTGAAGGGGAAATGATTAAATCTGTTCAAATGAAAAAGCCGCTGACAAAACCCAAAGACCACCTGAGCAAAGGAAAAGGGGGGTTGCACATTGACTGAGCAGCTCTGGTGGGCTGAACAGGGTCTGAGAGGAGAAGATGATCTCTCTGTGAAGGGCTGCTATGGCAGGAAGGTATGCAAGATAAAGAATTGTTTGAAGGATCTGTTGAAGAACAGGGAAGGCAAAAAGGCTTCTAGTTTGTCTTCATGATTCTGTTCTTAAAGACCATTACATTATCACTTTAGGCTCACAAAGCCAGTCAGTGCCCCTGGTCACCATCAGCTGGCAGGTGAGGAAGGTTTTTTCTTTCTCTCCTTCCCCAGCAATTCCAGCCTCCATCATCCACCTGGCCTGCCACTCTCAAAGCTCTGGGGAATAATTTCAGAGGAGGAGAATACATAAATAAATGAGGAAGCCCTAATGGCAGTGCCTAGGAAGAAAGGGAACCTGATGGGCAGCCGATGAGCCCTGAGGGCCAGAAATGAATCCATGATGATGGCTGCTGACTAAATATCACCCTAAAAAGAAAGAAAAATCAGCAAAAAAAAAAAAGCCTTCCGCTAATCTATCTCCTTTCCTGCTTGCCTTGTCGGAGTCTGAGGAGATGACAATCGCTCACAACACAGAACTGAATAAGGAAATTATCGGCTCCCTCAGCCAACGCGCTGTGGCACACAGTTGTCAAACTCTTGCAAATCTTGTCAGAAGTATCTGAGTGAACGTTCCTGCGATTTCTAAAGGAGCCGAGAAAAACTCCCTTTCATAAAAACCGGGAAAGCTCCGTTCTCGCCCGGCACAGGGGTCGGTGGAGGCTGCACCGGGCAGCAAAGGGATCCCGGCCCGGCCCCGGCACAGCGGCCTCAGCGGGGACAGCGCTCATGGGACACCGCAGCCTGCGGGAGGCACCCAACAGGGCCACACCAGGGATTTCTTCCGCAAAAAAAGAAAAAATGTCTACTAGAGTTAGTTATTAGCTTCGCACAGTGACTGGGTTGATGGAAGTGAATGGATGCCTTTAGAGAAACTTTGGTGTGAGGCAGGGCAAAGGCGCTGTGGGACTACAGACACTGCGCTGTGGGGGCAGAGTGGAAATACAACACACAAACGTGTTGGGGAACAAAGAAATAACAGCACCGTGAGGAGGAACCCCGGGGCGGGGATGGAGCAGCAGCTCCTCTTACACAGGAGCGTACAGGCAGATGCCCAGCCAGACATCAGCTCAGCGCTACTGAAGGCCGCGGCACCAGGGCAGTGCTCACCGCCGGCTTTTCTCCCCGGCTGCCTGGGCCCGGCGGGGCCGTGAGGGAGGAACCCCCCGTCCCGCCATCTCCCCTCACGGCGCCGCCCGCCGCCTACGCCATTGCCGTGCCGAGTCACGCAGGTGGCGCAGCGGCACGGCCGGGCCGCACGTAGGCTGCGCAGGGGGAGCGCTATTCCCATCCCGAGTTAC